>VZRX01018148.1:42650-98105 GCA_013398075.1 Notiomystis cincta | reverse complement strand
CACTGGGGCTGGAGGACAGGCTGGACACTGGGACTGGAGGACAGGCTGGGCACTGGGGCTGGAGGACAGGCTGGACACTGGGACTGGAGGACAGGCTGGACACTGGGGCTGGAGGACAGGCTGGACACTGGGACTGGAGGACAGGCTGGACACTGGGGCTGGACACTGGGACTGGACACTGGGGCTTCTGGTCAGCTGGGCTGACTCAGCCAAGGCTGTGTGTGCAGGCACTTGTGGGTACCTGCCCCAGGAACAGGGCTGGGCTTTGTCTGCCTCCTGGAGCAGCTGTTTCATCCCTGAAAGCTTGGCTTTTAAGTTTTTTAAAGGAAAAATAAAGCCCCACATCTTCTTCCCTTATAATTGCTGGTGCTAGCAGGGTGTAAAGTATGGCCAAGATGGCAGATCAGATTTTGGAGGCTTGGCAGGATTCGTGCCACATTTCCAGAGTGGAAGAAGCATTATTTTAATCTCCTGGACTTCCATGAGAAGTGATCAGTGTCCTCCCTTCATGCTGAGCACCCACTGTGGGGTCACACCTTTGGACCTTCCTCACCCCTCCTGGTGCTGAGCACAGTTAACCCTCAGGGAGTTGCTGTCTGTTGGCTCATCTCAATTTTTCCAGCCCCCTGACATGCTCCAAGAGCACAAAGGTGATTAAGCTCCCCAAAATTTCACAGCTGCCCATTTTCTGAGAGTCCATCTCCAGGCACACAGGGGCCCTGGGGAAGCCTGCAGTTAATTTTTCAGGGGTCATGGCTTGTATCAAACAGCTCTTGAGCTTGTTTTCTATTTTTAAGCATGTTAAAATTGCCTGTGAACCACAGAGCTCATGGGGCATTTGGGCTCTCTGTGCCAGCTCTGTGCCACATCCAAGCCCAGTCAATGTCATCCCCATAGAGAAGGAAGAAAAAAGTCCCATCTTGGAGTCTCTCAGCTTCCTTAACCACTCCAAGCCACCAGTTCTGAAGACTTTTCAATTACCTGCACATCAAATGCATTCTGCCATTCTTATTCCTGGCAATAACTTTAGACTCATTTTTTATGCTGCTTTCAAAGTTCACAGGCAATATATTGATATGAGAGATGTGCCATCCCTTTGTTGGGTACTCTGGGAAATGTCTGAGGACAGCAAGCACCTGAATTCCCCTGTAACTCTCCAGAGATTTATATGCCAGGGTAATGAGAATGAACACTGAGCAGCAGAGGAGCACCAGAGATGTATAACTCTGCCTATAGGTTTGGAAGAGGATGACCTTTACATTCCTGGCTTGAAGAGGTGGATGAGGAGAAAATAACTGAGTAGCAGGGAGCAGCAATCTGAAAAGGAACAGCAGAGTGTGAAAGCAAAGCAGACATTTATCAGGTTGGATGGGAGGTAGCTGAGGATGAAGTGCTTTGGTGCAGCTTCTGGGACTGACTTTTATATGAGCAGGGAGTGAGTAGGGGATGAGTAGGGGATGAGTAGGGGGTGTTTCAGTCCTGGCCACCTCGAGGACCCTCAGGGTGTGCTGTGAAATTCCAGGAGCCATCACAGGCTCGAAGCACGCCAGGGGTGAGACGGGGTGAGGCACTTTGGGGAATTTGACAGCAGATTGAGTTATTTGTCTGAACACAGCTCCTTTCACCCTCCTGATTGTTTTGAGCTTTCAGGTTTGAATCTGGAAGCACTATCTCGGCTACATCACTTGCCTTTGTAATGAACTTTCCAGGTGAATGCACGTCCAGGAGAGAGCAGAACTCCTTGTGCATTATGGAGCATTTGTTTTAGTGCAGCACAAGCACTACCCACAGCCTGGAAACCAGAGTCAGCAGAGTGTGAATGATGCCAGGGAGAAGCATTAAAGCAAATTCTGCTACAAGGGGAAGCTGTGGAACCCGAGATACTTTTTTTCCCATGATATTTAAACATGGAGCACGGTATTTAGGGGAGAACACTGGACCTTGCTGCCCCTTAACACAGCTTTTAAATAGATTTACAGGTTTCAAACTGGATTCAGCTGCATTGCTGGTGTTGTCAGTGCACCCATCCATTGGCATTTGTGCCAGGGACACACTGTGGGCTCTGTCCTGTCCCCTTACACAGACCCCTATTTGAACTTCATTTAAAACTGTCTCAGGAGTCCCTAAAATGCCAGTTCTGGTCTTCTCACAGCAGCTCTGTGCCTGGGGAGTAGATATCACAAAACATCAGTAGATAGGGGTATAATTTTAGCTCCCTAAGTCGCTTTCCACGTGGGAAACAGCCTCGGAAAAGCCAGTGTGTAATGAGACATCTGGGGCTTGCTCCTCGGGGCTCTGGCGGGGACCCTTTGGTGCCGTGGCTCCTTCCCGGGGTGACAAAGCAGAAACCATCGGTGTTTGCTCCGTGCAAAGGGGCAGGGCCCTGCTGCAGACACTCGGGGAGCGGCGGGGAAGGAGATAAAGCCGGGTAGATAAGGCCCAAAGGAGGAGGGAGCCGACCCCCGGCGCAGGGAGCGGCCGCTGCCCCGGGTTGTGCAGCTCCGGGCTGGGAGGTGACGCTGGTGGCTCCTTTTGTGCCTCAGCAGCACAAGGCAGGAGACTGATGAGGTTTGGTTTTCACCTCCTGCCTGCAGGTACCTCTAGAAAGGATCCTGGCTGCTCTGAGCTCTCTCTGAGGGTTTGTCCACACAAGGGAGGATGAGGAGGCAGCCAGTGGTTTCTTCCTGCTGCTTCCAGGTGCAGTTTTTCCTTCTTTCCCACTGGAGGTATTTGCCTCTGGGCTGTGGCTTGGCTGCTCCTCCTCCAGGACCAGCCCTGGCTACCACACCGTGCCCGAGCACAGGGCCAGTCCTTCTCCAGGCTCATTTAAATGTCCTCCTGTCCTTGCAGGTGTCCAGCATGGCTGAGTTCTGCTCCTGCACTGCTGTCACAACATGAACTGCACAGACAGAGTTCACCTTGGCACGTGGTTCTGCAGTTGAGGAAGCATTCCCATTCCCTGGATGAACACCACAGAAGTGGGGACAGCCTTGCCCTCTCCAGCAGCTCCATTTGTGACCAGTTTTCCCGCTGTGTTGGTCTTGAGTATCCCGGAGAAAACAGGCAAGAGCAGGAGGGAAAACATGAAGGGGTGGACTGGGTGATGTAACAAAGCTTTTGTGCCTCTGAAATCCATGTATGGATTGCTGTTCAGAGGTAATACAGGGAACAATGTCTTGGACTCGTGGTTAGGAATTTTTGTGCTTTATAAATGATGAGAATGTTTAAAACACACTTGGGTTTTCCTGGCAGAGGTGAATTGGAGGCACTCAGACACACAGAGGGTACACCTGGGGCAGGTACAGGTGAAATGCTCAGTGAGGAGGGGCCACACACTGTCACCTCATGGCAGGGAATAGGGTGAGAGACCCCAAAACACTGGGGTTGAGCTGGGATGGTGCTGAGTGCCCCCACACGGGGAGGATTTGGGATGGGCTGAGCTTGGAGCGAAGCAGGAGGGATGCTGGAGACCAGGATGGCCACAAGTGCCCTCCCCAGCTCTGCCCTGCCTGCCTGCCCACTGAAGGAAAACATTTCCCACATCTCCTCTCCCTGTTTTCCTGTTTACTGAGATCCCAAAAAGGGTGCTGCACCTCCCTAGCAGCTGCCAGGCCGTCTCCTCCGCACTTCTCCTCGAGGAATTTCACAAATAGGTGGCTGAGGCGGGCTGGGATCGTGCCTGTGGAGCCAGCAGTGTTGGGCTTGTTGTCTCTCCCCTCTGATTTTGTTCTTGTGTGTGTGTGTTTGGGGAGGTTGCTTTGGTTTGGATGGTGGGTTGTTTTTTCTTTTTACACTGCTTAAAAATAAACTCCAATCTGCTACAAAAGTTGGCATTTCACTCCCACTGGTTGGGTGCTGACACATTCCTCTCGAAGGGTTCTGAATTCAGGAATCTGGGGTGTAGGAGGCAGGTTTTGATCAGGCAGAAGAGCCCAGTTTGGTTTGTGGGTGCTGGAGGGGGCACCCCACTCTGCCCAGTGCCACAGAGAATGTCCTTGTCCTTTGGGACAGCAGGGACCTGCCACTCCAGGGCTCTGGGGGCTGGCTGAGGGTGTCACACTGCAGGGATTTGGGGCAGACAATGACTGCTTTTCTCCAGGAGCAGGAGCTGAAATCAGCCTCCAAATCTCTGCGAGAGTCAGGTCAGAGCACATTTCCCCAGTTCTGGGTCACAGGTTGAGCCTGCTGCCTTTGTGGAGGGATGGCAGTGAGAAGCACAGGTTGTCCTGTGGGCTGGGGAGGAGTCCATGATGTCTTTAAGGCACAAATGTTGCAGGAATAAGAGGATCTGGGCTTGCTCTGACCCCCTCAGTGTGACTGCCTCTGGAGAAGAAGCAGTGACACGATCTTGCCCTGCTGCTCTGGTATTTGCAGCCTGCTGAGGGCACAGGTGACCTGTGGGATGTGTTTGAGTCAGGGCAGGGCACCTGCAGGCTTTGTGCTGGGCAGTGAGTCTGTGGTATCACATGAGAGAAAGGCTCCTGGGGAAATTTTGGCCCCCAGACACCCAATGCATCCTGCACCACCCAGTGGGTTCTCACACCCACGTGGTGTCCTGGCTTGGAGAAGGGGTGGCAGTGATGTGCTGGCCACCCTCTGCCACCCACAGCAGCATGGACTGGTGGCACAGCTTGGCTGGCAGCTGCCAGCTCCTGTTCTCCTTGGGCTGGAACCTCTGGAAAGGAACTTTGGCCAAGCTCAGCACCAATGGCCACGGGCGCTGGGGTGGCACCGGCACCCCAAAAACCCACCAGTGCGGGGCAGGGGGACAGGAGGGGCTGGAGGCAGTCAGCTGCTGGGAAACCACAATGCCATGGCTCTCAGGAGTGCTCCACAACGCTGCTTGGCACAGGAATGCTGCTGCCTGACTGGTTTTGTGCAGCCCAGGGTGGAGCAGGGCACCGAGGCTGTCACCCCGCACAAGGACCCGGCTTAAACCAACCCCGAGCGAATTTGCTGACAGCAGGGGGAGAGGGGTGGCAACAAAGGAAATTACTGAATCCTATCATGCCAATCTAAGCCTTGCTGGAGAGCTCGTGGGCCAGTGTTGGTGAACAAACACCTTGGATCAGGAGGAGACTGGGCTGGGAATCATCACATGAGCACCGGGGAGGATTTTGCAGTAGCGAGAGTGTGCTCTGTTCACAGCTACAAAACACAAACTCCTCCATCTGTCTTTGAGAGGGAAGTCAAATGTGAGCACCAACAAAAGGCTCCTCTGTGCCATGGCACCTCGATGCAGACTGGGGCCTGAAAAGCCAGTCTGCTCCCCTGACACATTCCATGCGTGGCCCAGGGAAGGAGTGCCAGCCACGAGGACAATAAATGCCAAATGTCACAGTGCTCCTGAGATGGAGACACTTGCCCAATGGAAACTGGCCTGGAGCCAAGCTCATTTAGCATAAGCCATCAAACAGTCATGAATTAATTGTAATCTTTGACAGGTGCACCAGGAATACTTTTGGAGAGGCTGCTGTTTGCCCTGGGTGCATCTGGAGATCTGTGCCCACAGTGACAGCAGGGAAGTGTTGTCACACACTGTGCAAAGCCACCAAACAAACAGAGGTTTCCAGGAAGTGACTTGCATGCTTGAATGGCCTTCTAGCAAGGCATCTGTGGTGCTTCTAAATCTATATTTACATACAATTACCCCTTCTAGAGCCCCCATCCTTTGCTGGGCAGCACCTCGGCCACCATCGCTGGCATCTTGCTGAGGGAAGTGAGCAAAGTGACTTCAGGTGATGTAGGGAGCCAAGGAGAAACCCAGCCCTGGTGCTCAGATGGGATTTTTATCCACAGAACTCCTTCCTGCTAAGTGTGTCAGCACTAAAACTCTGTCCTTTCAGGCAGGATTTATGAATGGCACACAGAGGAATTGTAAACCCCAGTGGCAGCAAGATGCAGAAGGTTTAAGTTAATATTATTGCTCTAAATGTCGAAGCAAATGTCTACACACTGTGCTTTTGCTCTTTAGTAATTCCCAGTGTTCTTTTATGCCCAGCTCCTCCTGGAGAGGTGTTCAGTGATGGTTTTGGAAAACCCACACCTGTGCACAGGCTGTTGATCAACTTTTACAGGCAGATCTGAGTCGAGTTGGTTTTGTGCTTGATGGGAAACCACTGAAGATGCCACCACTGGCCAGTCAGAGGATTTTCTTCTGCAATGAACAATGTTTGCATGGCCCCACTGGGAAAATACTGACACTGACTGATGGAAAGAGATGTGTGAGTCTGGGGATGGTGGCCCAGCTACAGCACCAGGGTGTTTGCACTGAGAGTGCTGAGGGAGCTGGGGCTGCTCAGCCTCGAAAGGAGCCCCAGCTGAGAGGGGCCCTCAGCCCTGGCTGTCCCTGTGTCCCCCTGTCTGTCCCTGTCTGTCCCTGTGTGTCCATGGCTGTCCCCTATCTGTCCCTGTGTCCCCCTGGGGGTCCCTGTGTCCCCCTGTCTGTCCCTGTCTGTCCCCTCTGTGTCCCCCTGTCTGTCCCTGTGTGCAGGGAGACTCCAAGCCGGGCCCAGGCTCTGCTCCCAGGGTGTCCCAGCAATGGCCCCAGAGCCAGGGGAAGGGGCTGATCCCAGCAATTCCCTGCACAGGAGCAGAACTCCTGCCCTGGGCAGTGCCAGCCCTGAGCAGAGACAGAGAGGGGCTGGAGTCTCCTCCCTGGGATAGTCCAGAGCTGCCTGGACTCCATCCTGTGCCCTGAGCTCTGGGATGGCCCTGCTGGAGCAGAGAGGTGTGACCAGGGACACACTGGGGTCCCCTCCAGCCTGACCCATCCTGGGATTCTGTGTGATTCAGGGAAGCTGATGCTGCCCTTTAAGGCAGTTCAGTCCCCAAAGCCACTCTGGGGCTGCTTCCTCAGGGCCAGGATTTGAGGAAAATGGGTGCTTTTGCAGGATTTTCCTCGGGGCAGAGACACCTGCTCCAGGGCTGCAGGGAGGGCACGCTGGGAACATCATGGAAGGAGAAGGAAACAGTGGCTGCCAGCACACGGAATTGCTGCTCAGCTGCAGCCTCAGCAGCATCCAGGGACTGCCAGAGAAAAAGGAGGCTTGTCAACAGCTCTGCCACCGGATCCCCAGCCTTAACTGGAGGAAACTGAAGCCCTATTTCCACTGGGCTCAGACTGATGACTGGAAAAATGTTTCTCTGTTTACAGGAATCCGAAACCTTGTAATTCTCCTCTGCTCTCTCTCCCCCTGGTTCTCTCTCTCTCCCCAGCAGCCAATTGCCAGTGGGCACATTGGGAAAGGAGGGTTTATTCCAACTAGAAAGCTCTGTAATTTAATAAGAAAAACAGCTTAGGAACAATAGCAACCACAGCAGCAAGATAAACAAAATATTTTAAAAGTCCGGGGCTAGAAAAGTTTGGACAAAGCGCCCTGAAATCAGAGATGCTGGGGTGCCCCTGGGACCAGCAACAAGAGGACAACCACGAGGACAAACACCTGACCCCAGCAGCACCTGGAGAGCAGAGCAGAGCTGGGTGAGCTGGATGTTCTCCTGCAGCTCTTGGATTCCAGCACCAGGATATCCTGATCCTGAAATTCTGATTTTAAAGCTGGGACATGAGCACCGTGAGGTCCTGCTGGTTCAAGGCTGGGGCTTGTGTGCACCCTCCCCCTGGTGAACACAGGCAGAGAGAAGTTCAGGGATTTTTAGAAGGAAATTCATCTGAAATACAGTCTGTGTTCAAGAAAAATCCTGATGCTGCATAAAAAAATAGGCCTCTTCTTGCCTTTACGAATTCATTTCCCAGGTCACTGTTGATTTTCTGTTGCCTCCTTTCTCAATTCTTTGGTTTTATTTCCAGGGAGGTTGTTGCATCTCCACTAGAGGAAAATTCTGAAAATTGCCATATCAATCAGAGGAACAGCTTGTCCTTCTGTTTCAGTGTTCATGGGGTAGAATAGAAATTACCAGGAAAACAGGAGGAGGATGTTTGGAGAGGCTTTCTCCAAGTCCCTCTTGGAATCACTGTGCCGTGCATTAATTCACTTAGCTCTGAGTTCAGGTAAAGCAGGAGCTGGATTCCAAATCTGGATCCAGGAATTTTCTCTAAACCAGCAAAATCCTGGTGACCCCTGCCCGAAGCTCCTGGGGTGTTCCAGGCACTCGTGTCAGCACCAGCAGAGAACCCCCAGTGCAGAAACAACAGCTCAGAGAGCTGCACCTGTTTCTCCCTTATGTTTTCTCCCCTTTTTGGAATCCTCCTGTGAATTATTTTGTAGGTTAATGCTGAAAGATTCAGCTGCATTAACTCCTTGTTACCTGTGTGAAGGTGGCAACTGCAAAAAAAAACCCCACCAGCAGTTTTAGCACCCAAAGGTCAAGGTGGAAATGGGAAGGACTGAAGGCTCAGGCAGCTCAGCAGGAATTTGCCTTCCTCAGACTTCCTCCTATTTCAAAATCAGCAGTGTTAAATCTATAGCATTAATTGGGGACTGGGAGTGTTTGAACACCAGAGATGCATTATTTACCAGCAGAAAATTCTGGCAGGTCTGAAAATTCCCTGAGATCCTAAGTGAAGCAGGAACCTTTTGAATTATTCAGAGCCTGGATAGACAGCAATCATTGCTGCTGTTGTAACAAGTTTATTATTTTAAATTATTATTTTCTGCTACTCTCTTGTGCACACTCATGCCTTTTAATGCCTTCTTTCTTTTTAGTCCCCCCCTTACATTGAGCAAAGACTTATAAACTTTCACAGGTGTGTAAAGATTTGCCCCCCACCTCATTCCAACAATTTGCTCCTAGGGGGTAATCAGTTTTCATGGAATATTTTATTGCTACCTGCCTTGAGCAATTCCTGATGGTTGGCATGGGCAGAGTACCAAGAAAGGCCATTCCCCTGCCCTTCCAGAGGTTCTCCCAGAGGAAAGAGCTGCCCTTTTCCAACTCAGCTTTGTACTGAGTTTCCTTCCGAGAGATTTCTCTTTCTTCTTCCCCTTTAAATCTTGTAAATAGGCTCCTCTGCTTCTTGGGTAATTACAGTTATTTTTGGAGCAGCAAATTCTCGTTAAGGCAGAAAGTATTTACAGCAAAAGGCAGCGAGTGCAGGTGGAGAAATTCCTGGGTGGGGTGGGGGACGTGGGGCGGTTCTGCTGCTGCCCTGGCACACCTGGGGCCAGCTGAGCTGTCCCCTGCCCCTGGAGGTGTGGCTCTGTGTGCAGGAGGGACACACTGACCTCTGCTCCAGGAGGGTCAGCTGGGCAGGGCAGGGCACAGGGAGTGCCCAGGGGGAGCTCGGGCAATGTGTGCCCCCAGGGCTCTCCTGGGGCTCTCCTGGTGCAGGGAGATCCCGGGAGCTGAGAGCCAGCGTGGCCCAGAGAGGGTGAAAAGGGCACACAGGCAACTCTTCCCAAAGAGTTGGGATCTCTTTGTCCCTCCTAAACAGCCTGGGCTCCCCTCCCAGCCCCGCTGTTGGGAGGGATTTGCCCTGGTGCCACTTTTGTTGGGAGATATCCCTCCATAATCACTCCCCTCCGTTTCTCCTGGCTTTTAGAAAGGGAATTTGACAGTGGGAAGCACTGCTGTTGTGATAGCCTGTAGGCTGGACTCCTGAAAAAAAAAAAAAAAGCCCTATTGTCATTAGAGAAGAGCTGAGGGAGCAGTGTTTGGAATGAGTTGGATCAGTCTGGGTGATAGGATTCAGCACTCAGGGCTCAGCCTCCTGTTGTGCAGCCAGCCAGTCCCAGGAGCTGCTCCCCTGAGAATCCAGCTGTGGATACCAGACACCTTATCAGGACTGCCACAGCCCCCTGGGAGCTGCTGCATTTTTAGCTGAATCTCTCAGAGAACTGCTTTTAAGATCAATTCTGCATCGGAACTTTTTCCAGAAAATCAGAATAATTTAGGTTGGAAGGGACCTCTGGGAGTCACCTTGTCCAACCTCCTGTTCAAAGCAAGGTCAACTTCAAAGTTAGATCAGGTTACTCAGGGCCTTGCCAGTGGAGTTTTGAATATCCCCAAAGATGGAGCTTGAGCAGGGTCTCTGAGCAGTGCAAACACTCTCGTGAATTTTTTCCTGTATCCCATCTGAATTGTCCTTCCTACAGCTCATGGCTGTTGCCTCTCCTCTCTTTTCTCTGCATCTCTGAGAGGAGACAGCTCTGGTTTTTTATTTAGGTTGTGGAAGATTGAATGAAACCCCAGAGATTCTCGTGAGGGCTAAAACCCCTCATATGTGAGTGCCCCCTCTCCCCGATGCCTCAGTGCCCTCTGCTCCCCTCTCTGCTGCTTGCCAAGCTCTTCCCTCTCCTGAGGAACCCCAAAATGCACCAAGAACCTCAGATGCAGCCTCCCAGGAGCAAGGAGAGAAGGATAATCTCGTTTTTTGGCTGGCTATGCTCTTGTTAATAAACCCCAAAGGTCACTCCTCAGTGCTGTGAGGGCACACAGAGAATTTCTGTTTATCTCAAAATCCATCAGGCTGCCAGGTCCTGTTCTCTGATCCCCACTCAGACCCCAACCTGATGAAATTATCCTTTACCAGTGCCAGACTGTGGTGGGATTCTGGATTCTGCATGGCCAGTACACCTTGGAAATTCACATTTGAGGGTTCAGCTCCAGGGGTTCACGGGCAGTCTCATCCTCTGCTCAGGCCAAGAGGTTTTTCCTCCAGTGCCTGTAAAGATTGTGGAGATATCTGGAGAAGAAATGGGAATAAAAACTCAGGGCTGAAGTCAGGCACACTGTGCTGCTGTGTCAGGCCAGGAGGTTGCCATCCCCTCAGATGTGCCAGCAAAACTGAAAGTGTAATTGCTTCCTAGCTCAGCTCTGTCAAAATATTTGTGGTAAGTTGGAGTGCAGGGGAAGGAGATGATGCTGCTGGTGGAGGAAAGATAGGAAGGCAACAAAGGGACTGCAGCTGGCTTGGGGATAGGAACCTGCAGGCAAGAAAAACTCCAACCTTTGCCTCTGAAATAAGGAAAAGCCAGAACAGGAGGGTTCAGCAGTGCCATGAGAAGTCTCTTGTGCATCCCAGGTGTTTGCAGGTCTTGCTTTTTCCCACGTGGGAGCTTTGAAGAGGCTTTTCAAAAGCACAGATGGGGGTTGAAGCCCAGTCCCACTGATTATTTTTTTGTTATTTTGAAGGGCACAGAATTCCCCTGAGGATCTTTGGAAAACAGAGTTAATTAAATTAGACTTCCTCGAGGACTGAGGGGAATGAAAGACTGTTGTGGGTAGATGGATGTGCTGTTAAATTGCACCAAAATTGGTCATTTTGCTGAAGTTTCTCAGGTGGACTGGGAGTGGAAGGTTCCATTTGTGTGCCCAGAGCAGCAGCTCCAGTTCCCTTTGCTGGGCTGTGGCTTGCTCTGGGATTACAGCATTTTTGGGATGCTGGGAATAGGAGGCAGTTCAGGGCAGTGTTTTATGTAAGGTAGCACTCTGCACTATTTTTAATTTTTTATGATATGTTCCAGTATTTTAATAAAACGAGACAGGCTCTTCCTTTTTTTACAGCAGCAGCAAAATCTGCTCTGGGGCTGCCCTGCCTGACAGCTTGTGGCAGGATTATAAAAAAGAGTTTATTCTGGGGCTATATATAAATGCTACACGTGGGTGGAGGGAGGACAGAGCTGTCTCATGGGTCACATCCAGGGTGCAGAGCACCCTTTGCTCAGCCTGCTTCTCCAGATGCTGGCTGTCAGTAGCATGGAGCTTGCTTTGTCTCTTTTTGTTTTAATTAAATGTCACAAAAATGGGGTCTGGAGCTGATTCAGCCTCTTGGTAGAAGGTTTATCTGGATCAGGCTCTCCAAACTTGAGGAATATTTAATCTCAGGGGTGAAACTGTGCCTCACAAATGGGCATTGGCATTGCCCTCTCACTGCTTCTGTCCTCCAAATAAACCCCACTTTTCCATTTGGGACATTTCCCCCCCAATTCTCCCTTCATTTTGCCTCCTTACAGTAACTCTAGGTATGTTTTCAGATGTGATTCTCCAGGGTTTTCAAGTCCAAAGCCATTTTGTGAGAGTTAAAATAAACATGCACCCCATTTAATCATGTGAGCTCAAATAATCACGTGTAAACTTCATAAAAGTTAACCAGAACCCTCTCAGGTTTGAGAGTTTGACTGTGGTTAAGTGGATTTTATCAGATTTTCCTGAATGATTCACCTCCAGGCTAAAAATAAAACTGGAGTCACTTTGGGTAATTTACAAAGGAATGGAAGCAGGGTTTGGAGTCAGAGCATCTTCTCCTGCACAGCCAGGGCCTTGCATGAGAGCCCTGATAATTCTGTGTGAACAGAATCTGGAGGAAAAACCACGAGGAGCAAACTTTGGCAGATTCATGGGTGTTACTCTGCATTTTTACTGTAGGAGCTGATGATAAGAATTTCCCCCAGCAGGCTTTAAAAAATCCAATAATGATTTAAAATAAAAAAACAAACAAAAAAAAAAAAAAACCCTCATCAGTGTAAGGAAGGAGAGGGGGGAAGCAAAAGAAACCAAGACCTCAAGACAAGATAAGTCATTAGAGATGCAAGGAAACGCTGCTGTTGTCTCCAGGCAAAATCTATGGGAACAGAGAGCCATAAATCCAGGATTCATTGCTCCCTCTGCCAATTAGCTGTGTGAAACTGTGACTAAGCTTGAAGGTTGGTTGGTGTAGCTCAGGATTATTGTCCTTACTGCTCTGAATCAGGCTGCCATGATTCTCACACGCTGCCAGGGGACAGATTTCCATGATTTTGTTTCCAGGAGGGGGAAGATTCTGCAGCCTTGTGTGTCCTCTGCAGCCCTCTGTGTCTTCTGGCCCCATTAATTTGTGCCTGGACAAAGGGAAATTTATTTGAGTGGATCTCTTGTTTGTGAAAGAAATTGAATTTGCTCTCTAGACAAGACTGGGAGTGTGAGAGGCAGAGATGGGAAACGTGAAGGATACGAGCCCAGTGGACATTTTTATTCTAACAATGAAAATATGCAATCTGTCTCAGCAAAATACAGCTGCTGAGCAAATTAACTTGTGTTGAATGCTTATTGGGGGCCCACAGCTCATTCTTTTGTTCTTCCTGTTCAGCAAATGTGTTTTTCTGACTGAGAAATAATAGATTGGGGCTCTGTAGAGCCTTTCATCAGATGATCTCCAAGCACTTGGCAAACATTAGTGGTTTGCTGGGGAGAGACCAAACCTTGCAGCATATCCAGTACCTGGAGAGCAGGGTGAAAAGTCCACTGCAGCTGCCCCAGAGGGCTGCAGAATGTTCAGCTGAGGTGGCTGACAAAGACCAGGGGATGTCCTCTGAAGGGATATCTGTTCTCAGAGCCCAGATATTTCATTTTCACCTGTGGCAACATGAAGAGAATGGAACAGTGAGGTTCTAATTGATCTCTTTTCTCCAGGCTGAGGTGCATGTGCCCACCCAGATCACTTCAGAGCAGTGTCTGTGAGCCCTGGCTCCCATCCAGGCCTTTGTTCCCCCTTCTCCATGGAAAGCAGCCCATCCCACCAACCAGCTGGGAATTCCCCTGACACATGGGCATTCTCTGGGTAACACGAGACTGGCAAATGGTGCAGTGCTGCAAAGCCCCTGGTCTGGGAGGTGAAGTGTGGCAGCAGGGAGTGCCTCAGTGCTCAGCCCCTCTGTGCTCTTGTCACTCCCCAGCAGCCATAGGAAGTTAACCAGGAAAGCCCTGGAGTTCTGGAGGTCGGAGGTGGGGACTGGAGCAGTCTCCAGTCCAGTCCAGAATTAAAGCAGAGACAATTTTCTTGCTTCCTCTTTGCTCCTGCTTGAGTTCCTCCAGTCTGGAGTTGAGCCTGTAAAAGGCAGAGCTGGAATTGCCCCTGTTTGCACTTCCCAAGCTCCTGGGGCTGTTGTCCTGTTCTTTTTGTCCACCATTCACACCCAAGTTTGCAGAATTTCAGCACCAAGTGTGTGCTCTGCTGTTGGTTCTTTCACAAGCTTGGACAGAGCTGTGGAGTCAGACTGGAGCTAAACCTGCCAACCTGAGCCCCCTTTCAGCTGTCTGAGACCCACAGAGGGGAAAAGGCAAATTTTTGGAATAAGAAATTCTCCCCACAGTTCCCAACGGGTGAGAGGACTCTCCTGGTGCACTCCAAGGCAGCAGAATCCTCGAGCAGTGAAAATACCACTGGATAATCCCTTTGGAAACACAGCCTTAGGAGAACAGCTCTGACTTGTGGCAACCTTGGACCCAAGCACGTGTTCCCTTTTAAACCCAAATTCATTTCTAATGTGATTTTGTCATGGAAGCCTCAGAAATCCACAACCCCTCACCTCTGACCAGCTCCAGACAAAAGCTATGAGAGCTGAGGTTTCATGTGGTGCTGTTGTAACCCAGCAGAGCAGAGAGAGGAGAACAGGGTAGGACTGAGCAAACCACTGAGTGCAGCCCCAGAGAGAGAGAAAAAGAAAACTTCAGCTCTGCTGAGGGATTTACATAATGTCAGGAAAAGCGATTTAAATGCAAATAGCCTGGTAAGATTGTTAGAAATTTTGCAGTGGCTCTGGCAGCCAGGTGTAGCATAATGAGAATAAGAGCTAAACAAATATTTCCTTCCTCTGTGAGTTCATTTATTCACAGCCCAGGTTCATTTCTTTGGCAGGTGTATTTTCCCCTTCATCTTGAAGAAAACAAACCAGACAAAAACTTAGAAAAAGGCTGGTAGCCCTTCTTTCCTAAACACACACAGAGCAAACCTGACACCCACCTGCAGACAGAGAACAACCTCTCCAGCTGCAGTGGAAAACATGGATTTATCAAATTTGCCACCAAGTTCTGTGAGGTGAGGCAGAAATCAGTGTTTTAAAACAAATCCCCTTCTCCCTCTGTGGTATCATGGAATCCCAGAATGGTTTGGGTTGGGAGGGACCTTAAAGATCATCCAGTGCCAAGGAAGGGACAATTTCCACTGTCCCAGGGTGCTCCAAGCCTGGCCTGGGACACTTCCAGGGATCCAGGGGCAGCCACAGCTTCTCTGGGCACCCTGTGCCAGGGCCTCCCACCCTCTCAGGGAAGGATTTCTTCCACAAGTCAAAAATTTCTTCTGGGTGGTCTGAGGTGACACTGCTGAAGTTGCAGCTGCAGCTTTCTCGTGGTCACAGGTTCCCTCTGCTGAGACTTTGGGAAGATTTTTAACACTCCTGAGGGTAAACCTTGGCTCCAGTGACATCCAAAGGTCCTTCTGGCACTGATTAGAGCCAGTTAAAGTCGTGTTGCCTCAGTTTCCCCCTCTGTGGAATTGAAGACACAAACACTCCCTGGAGCTCTGTGAGGGTCCCTGTGTTTGCTGCTGGTGCAAGGGTCACCTGAGGATCTGCTCTCAAAAAACAGGAAAGCAATAATTGCACAATTTGTATTAATTAGTTACCTTTTAGGGTCACTTCTGTGCTCAGGGCTGTAGCCTGCCTGCTGCAGTTACTGTAGAGGACACTTGCACTGGAATTGCACTGGAATTTCAATGGAATTTCAATGGAATTACAATGGAATTGCACTGGAATTGCACTGGAATGTCAATGGAATTGCTGGTGTCAATCCCTCCACAGCAAATGTTTCACCTACAGAACCACTCTCTCCATGCTTTATTTGTTCTTTTAGAGATGCTGCATTCAGAAATTCAGAAATCCAGCAGTTTGTCCTCCAGAACTGAACGATGAAGGATTTCTAAGAGGGAAGAACAAGCTGGAGAAAGGATCCATTTCACTCTGCTTTTCTCCCAGTACCTGGGCACATTTAAAGCACTGCATCCATCAGGCAAAGAGGAAATAAAAACATCCTCAGAGCTAAACCCAGGGAGCATCTGCTCCAACTTCTGTCAGCAGAAACACACTGTGCTTCCCAGAAAGGCTGGCTGCTTCTCCAGAATAGCCTTTACCGAGATCACAGGCAGCCTAAATTGGTAGCAGGGAATATTTTGGGACTCAGGAAGGACTCACAGTCGCTGTGTCTGTCTCGTGTCACCAGTGCAAGGGCTGGTGGGGAGGCAGTGGGAGTGGGGACACTTGGAACACCTCCCTGTGCCCATAAGGATTCACACTGAGGGGTGGCAGACTTTATGCAATTGCAAAAAAAAAGCATTTGCTCCAGCAGGCACTTGCATCCCAACTTTCTGCATAGGCTGGATTTAGATTTGGAGGGAGGCTTGGGCTTGTGCTGCCGTAATTTTCTCCTCACAGACAGACCCAGGGGACCTGACCTGCTGTGGCAGTGGCCAGAAGTGGCCAAAAGTCTCTAAAAAAGTGAAGTTTGGCTATGAAGAAGTCTCCAGGCTAGGAATTTTTTCCAAAAAGGCTGACTGAGGAGCCAGTTGGTGCCCTGGCTGTGCTCCCTGTGCCCTGGGTCCGTGCCCAGGCTGCTCTCCCAAGGCTGATTTGGTCCTTTCTGCTCCTGAGACCTCCAGTTATTGTGATGTTTCCATGCCACAGCCCTGTCCTGGCCCAGGGAGATTCTTTTGGGGGGTTGTTTTTAGACCTTTCACAGGATTGTTTCCCCTTGTGAGCTTTTCCTTTGTCCAGACTCTGCATTTTGCTTGTTGACCTTTCAGTCAACTGGCTCCAGTCAGAGTCCTTGGCTCAGCCAAGCCTGTGAAGGTGTCTTGAGATAAGGAGGAGAATCTGCACCTCCCTGATGACTCTATTTACCCTTTACAGCCTTCGGAGCCATCCATCCCTTTTCCTCTCCCTCCTCAGCTTTTCCCAGCCTCTCCTCTTGCAGCCACAGGTCTGGAAAACCCAAAAAACCAACCCCAAAAAACCTCTCCCTGAGATTTGCAATCTAATATGGGAGCATTAATCTAATCTAGCAATTATCCTGCCTGGAGAGGGCAGCTGGGATCTCTCAGCACAGGAAAGGTCATCCTGCCTCAGCTCGGGCACCACGTGCTGTTTGCACACCCTGATTGTTGGCTCACTGCAGGAATGAGGGTGCAGGGGGAAGGGTTATCCCAGAGCTGATGGGATCACTGGGATCTGCCCCAGGGATTTGCCTTCTCCTGGACACACAGGAATGTCTGCCAAGGAATCCACACTTGGTGATGCACTTCTGCATGCTCCACGTGGCTGAGTATTTGCTTTGGTCTCCAGTGAATATCCAGTGATATTCAGAGGGGTGGTTTGCCCTTTGTTGGCTCTCAGGTTTCAGAAAAGGCTGGTTAATGATCTAATATAAAATGTTGCAGAAAGAAGATCTTATTTTTCCTATTTTAAAGCATTGTCATAGTTTTTCTCCCCGAGTGCTCAGTAGGATTTTGCAGTATTTTGGTTTTTTTTATTATTGTTTTATTTTGTTGAGTTTTTTTTGTGTGTGGCTGGATCTGTTCATTCAGTGAGAGAGCAGGGAGGGAGGAAGGATCTTGTCTCTTCTTGGTAATCTTTATGATTTTCATATGCTTAAATCTACACAAATAGCCAAGAGCCTCCAGACCACAGACTGGAGAATCATCCTGTGTTTAGGAAAATAAAAAAGGACACAAACAAAAAATTAGTCAGGAGCAAATCATTGAAGAGATAAATTATCCTCTAAGAAGAAAAGTCTTCCTGAGTGGATTTCTATGGGTACAGTGTTGCTGGCTGAGAATAATTAAAAATATCTTTACAAAGCAACAGCCACTCTCTGGCAATAAAGTATATTCTGCTACTCCTAACCCAGATTTTGCTGTCAAATACACTCTAAGGCTTTGCTTGGTTTCATTTTTCCTCTCTAATTCATTGTTGCTTCCTTCAGCCAGGTTAATCAATACTCTGAAGGCTATTTTTAGCTTCAATGACAGGCTGGCTACATCCTCAAGGCAGAAGGAAAACTTTCCAGGTCCTTCTCAGCCCTTGGTGGGTTTTCACAAGATCTCTGTGGCAGAGGGAAAATGAGACTTTCCAAGAGCACAATATTTTGAAGCATTGTTTGCTCCTAACAGGCCCAGCTTGGACGTCTCACTAACGCTGGATAAACATGATTGAAGCTGCCATTAAACTGCAGGGAATGGTTTTAAACCTTTCTACACCTTTTTAAACCTTGTTCTGCTGATTTTCAGGCCCCTGACCCTGAGCACATCCCTGCCCTGCATCCCACCCCAGTCCCCAGTGCCTTTGGGGCTCTGGGTCCAGCAGAGTTCGGGGTCCCTGTGCTGAGCAGCCCCCCAGACTTGTCCTGCAGCCCCAGGTGCCCACTGGCTGCTCACCCCAGCCCCTCTGGGCTCTCCAGGGTGTCTGCCACGAATCCAGCTCTGCCCTGTGGCTCTCCAAGCCCTCCCATCTCTGTTTCCCCCCGGTAGGGGCTCACAGGACACAGGTCCAAAGTGCTGTGTCCTCTGCAGCTCCTTTTGTCTTTCACCTCTACCTGTTTGCTTAGCTGGGATGTGAACAGATCACTGCATCCCTGTGCTAATTACAGTTTAATAATTAGTGCCTATCAAAACACTGCCTTTCAACTGCCATTCATTTGGCTCTCTGCTTGCCAAGTAACCTCACCTTCCCCTCGCTGCAGACACTGTGTTCAAGGGTGACAGCATTTCTTAATTTCACATCCAGTTCCTTCTCTATCCTGCCCTTTACCCCCTCAGTGTTCTCAGTTTTACTCCCCAGCCTAGAAGAGACAAATCCCTCGCAGAAAACACGCTGTGAATAAACAGATTTCCTGCACAGCTCCAGAGCTGGTCCCCCAGCAGAACAAAAGTAAAGGGAATGGCAGTCAGGAGGTTTGTCAGGGCCATTTGAGGCTGGGGAGACTCATTCAGGTTTGAAGTGTTTTTGTAGGAATTACACAGAGCCAAACACACCAGAGGTTCAGGGGAGCCAGTTCTCCATTCCCAGGATTTTAGATGCACTGAGATGGAAGAAAGTGGCTGAGGAATTCTAAAGTCAGAGGAAAATGACTTCCTGACCTTTTAGCCCAGTGATCAAACTGGCTGGCAAAACCAAGGAGTGTCTGGAAGCTGTGCTGGTGCCCTGGTGACTTTGAGCCTGGCTGTGTGTCCATCCCCATCTCTGTGGATGTCAATGCCCAGGACTGGACTCTGCAGCAAAATGCAGCTGCTGCTGCTCACCCCTGAGTGTGCTGTGGAGTGACTGCCTGAGCAGCTGGAGGGAAAATGGATTTTGCTTGCAGTGGAAATCATGGATCAGAAAGAAGCTCAAACTTGATTTGAACAGTTTTCAAGGATTTCTCTGCTACATCTCATTAGTGTTAATTGCAAGCTTACGCCAGTGATTAATCAAACATTAGAAATGCTGCAGACCAGAATCTCCATTATGTGGGCTTTCAGTGCTTTCATCACTTCTTGCTGGGGGATATTTGATCAGTTCCTCTTCGTTTTACTTTGTTTTAATCAGCACAATCAGCCTGTCACTGGCAGCAGTGCTGCAGAACCCGTTTATACTTCCAGTGGTGGATCAATAAATGTTCTCTCCCTGCTGTTGGCCCATTCACACATTTGTCCTCCAAAACTGGAGGTGTCAGGACCTCACCCCAGGGCTGCTGAAGTTGCAGCAGCCCAGAGCTGTGTCAGTGATAAACACTCAGAAGAGCTTCAAATAGTTACTGCACTGTCACTTTCTGTACAGTTCTGAGGTTAAAAAAAAAGATTAGGAGGGTGTTCCAGCAGTCATTAAAAACAGAAACCCAACCAAGCAGAAAAAAAGCCAAAAAAACTCAACAAAAACCTGTTTAATGGTGTTGTAGCAGTAATGTGGGTGTTGGACATAAAGCCAAAGACTGAGCGGGGACAGGCTGGGACTCCTCTGACCCTGTGGGGATGTGGGGCTTGGTCCTTCAGATCTGTCAGCAGCACCTGAACCCACAGAGCTCACCCAGCGTGGTGCCAGTCACAGAGGGCAGGGAGAAGCTGGAAACCAGCACTGGATGGACCAGATTGTTTTGGGTCTGTGAGGCAGCACTGGGAGAGGTGTGGAAGGGGCTGGTGATGGAGCCAGGCTTTGACACATCTTCCCATCTGAGGCAGGGAGCTGCAAAAATTACTGATAGATCCCCCACTTTCCTCCAGGAATCAAATCAGATTTCCCACTGAAAGGGGCCTGGTTTGGGTAAAAATGCAATGCCTCCTCAGAAGGTTCATACCTCTGAAATAATACCTTTGAAATAATACCTCATCTGCCCCCTCTCCTCTTTCCAACCACCATTATGAACACAGGAAACTTTTTAAAAAAAACCCAAAAATGAAGATGTGTTCAGATCTTGGCTGGAGACAGGACATGAACAGTTCATTGCTGCTCTTATCACCAAGGGACTGCCCAGCTCCTGCTGCACTGAGCAGAGCTGGATGGAGAGAGGGAAGATCTGACCAAACACAAATCTAAATGACCACATCAGTAAATGCTGAGGTGCCAGTGTGGGAATCTCCCTGTTTCCTGGAGATACTGGGCTGCATTAATGGGGCAGGACAGATAAGAGCTGCTCAGGGCAGCAGGATGTGGTCTGCACCCCAGACCAACTCAGCAGCTGATCCCAGATCCTTCACCTTCCCTCCAGCTCCAGAGGGGCTCCTGTCTGTCCCACACACTGGGGAGCACAGAGGGACAGAGGGAGGAGAGTGCCCAGCAAGCCCAGGCTGTTCCTCAGGAGGGAACAGTCTTGGGGGCAACACACATGTACTTTCATAATCCTAATTTCTTCTGCAGTGCTTGTTCTCACATTAGCATCAACAAACAGGCTCTGACCTTGCCTGTTGATGCTTTAAATGCCCTGTTACACAGCAAGCATGGGAATGAGTTAGTCACATGGAAAGTACTTAGTCTCACATGGGCTGTTCATGTGCAGAGAGGAAAAAAACCCAGTCTCACAAATACAATAATCTCTGCAGGAATCTCTCTGTCCCCCCCTTTCTAGAGTGATGAAATGCAGGCAGGATTTTTGCTTTAAGGCAGAACCATATCACGGTCTCAAGTCATTTTCAAAACACAGACAAATCAATACTTTATTCTTCTTAACAGCCACGGCATTAACTTTGTCACAAAGGCCACAAACTGCCTTAACAGCCAGCTCAGAACCCACCTTTCACCACACAACTTCTGCACCTCAGCCTGGGGCAGGGCAAGAGTCTGAAAACCGAAATCCCCAGAGCCTCTGGAGGCAGAGGGGGCAGGAAAGAGCCCAGTGGATTTCCACTCCTGGCTGGCTGTTCCCAGGCCAGAGGTGAGCTGCCAATGCACGTGGGATTCATGGAAATGCAAGGAAGAGGTGGCTTTTCTGGCTGGTTTTTCCAGAAACACACTCTCAGCTCAGAGCCAAGCCAAAGGCACTGCTGTGTTTGCTCCCAGACCCTTTCCTCACTCATTTCACCAAACAGACCCGAATTTTAACCATAATTTCACAATAAATCTACTTGAACCACGCAAACATGCAGGAAGCAGCAGGTTTGGGGTAGGTGGCACAGACACTGTTGTTGTGCAGATCAGTCTGTGAAGCTCAGTTGTTTCTTAAGGATTTCATTCCTGTGTGGTGCCTCTGCCAGGTACAGAATTCACTGGTGACACCCAAAAAATTCTTTCCACGTTTCGGGGAAACGGCAGCAGGTGCACGGACAACATAACCTTTCCTCAGCTGGAAAACCTTCCTGAACAACTGCAGGGGGCTTTATTTGGTGGCAAGAGGATACCCTCTTTTGTTCCAGCTCCCAGAATAGCCTCTGGCAGCGGGGCTTGGCAGCTGAGGCTCGGTGTGGTGCTGGCCCTGCAGGATCGGGATCGGGATTGGGATCAGGATCAGGATGGGGATGGGGATGACTGTGCCAGGTGGGCAGAGCCAACCCCACATTCCTGGGCCCACCTGGGGCCTGGCTGCTGCTCTGCTGCTTCCCCTCAGCGTGTGAGAGCAAAGCCATGAAGCTGAATTAGCCCTGGCCTGGTAGGGTCCCTCTGAGCCCATCCCAATGCTCCATGTCTGGGAGCTTCCCAGTTTCAGGAGTTTCATGGTGTTTATTCCCCAGCTGAGTGGCTGCAGCGCTTCTGCTGCTGACAGATCACTTGGCTGATCCTCCCTGGCTGTGCTGAAGCCCCCAATCCCAGCAGCTCTGGGATCTGGGGATGTTCCCTCTCTCAGGCAGTGAATCCACAGCCTCCATCTCCCTTGGATGGAGCTTTTCCCCGTGGGTGTCCTTGCAATGCCTCTGTGTTTGAAATCCCTGAGAGAGTAACTTTCTTGGAAAATTGCAGTTGGGAAGTGTCTTTACCTGCAGTGCTTGGTGCTGTTTGCTCTTTCTGGAGCAGAAACCCAGGTTGTGCAGTGGCTGCCACGATTCAGTGCTGCAGTGCACCAGAGAACTGGCAATTGCTCCTGCTTTCCCATCCTGTCTAATGCCAGCTGGCCTGTAATATTGATTTATATTTTTCCCCCCCTCTTCTGGTATTAGAATATGATTTGATGTGGGTGCAGGGCTCGCTCTGCTCCGTGGTGCAGATCCTCGTGGCAGGATTGATGGGATGTGTGCAGGGCTGGGCTCACGTGGGAGGCAGGAGAGCTCTGGCACCGTTGCCAGAGGAGTCTGCAGAGAGGTTGTACTTTTTATTTGGAGCTGCTGCTGGGCCAAAATGTCAGCCTTGCCCCACAACTATTTATTCAGAGATTGTCTCTTTCCACACCAGACCTTGGGCTGATTATACCAAGCAGCAGAATTGAGGCCTGATCACTTCTGGCAGTCCTCTAGAAGTGGTTCTGACTGTAATTTCCCTCTGCAGAGGGGCTATCCCCTCCACAGGCTCCTTCAAAGAGGCAGATGGGTTTGAAAAATGAAAAGGGGAAAATGAAAAGGGAAATCTAATCCATTTTTAGTAATGATCCTCAAAAGTGATGTGCAACTCCCCTTCCTCAATGGGTATTTATATAACATAATAGAGCAAAGCTGAAAATACACCTGGGAACCCATGACAATACTTGCTCATGGCATTCACTTATTCCCAGTATATTTGCCACTCAGGCAGACAGAATCCAAAGGGTACTGTCTGCCATTCAAAAATAAATAAAATCTGTCATTTTAGCACAATTGCTGTAAAATCAGGCTATGCCTTTTGTCTCCTGAACTCGGAGGGTACCACAAAATAAGTTCCTGAACGAGCTCATATAAATGCAAAGCCTTTCCCAGGCACTGAGAGAAGGGAATGCCACTGCTAACATAAACAATATTCTATCAAATTGGGAGAAGCAAAAGGCTTTTCTCACTCTGGGAATGCCAATCTACACTGAAAAACTTTGCCTTTTCACAGGAGATGGAAGAGTTTTCTGATTGCACACTGCAACTGAGGCCCATTGCTGACCCTCTGCCAGCTGCAGGGAATCCACAGACAGCCCCATGCCATTCCTGCTTATTTATTGTGTGTTGTGTGCAGTCGTGAGCAGGAGGTGAGGCTTTGCCTGCTGCCAGGCTGCAGAGGTGGCACAGCCCTGCTCACGTGTGCACTGCTGCAGTGGCTGCTTTCAGCCAGTCTTGACATTTAGCGTCGCCTTGGTGATTTTCTGGGTTCTGCAAAGTTAGCCTGAGCTTATAAAACAGTGCCTTGGAAGTGGAAAAGTTACTTTTGTGAGAGAAACTACGTGCCAAAGCAACCTTTAGTCCTCCTCAGTGCTCGCTCCCGAGCCAAATATGCTTTCCAGATACAGCTGATGGGCAGAGGTGTTTGCTGAATAGCAGCAAATACATTTTAGCCTCTGAATTTTTGCAAGTTGGGTGCTTTGATGGTCTCTGGTGGATGATGGGCTGCCAGAATCTCAATGCTGCTCGCAGGAAAGGAAGCTAAAAAAAGGCTTTAACCTGGAGAATGTTATTGGGCTCTAGCAGGTGACTGGTGCAGAGGGTAGTTCTGTCTCACACACTCAAAGAGTATTGGGTTTTCACAGATATTTGAGTTGTGTTTTGTGCTCCACTGGGTCCCAACAAGCCCAGAGGCCAGACTGTGGCACTGTGTGAAGAAGTGGCCAAAGTTCTGCCCTGTGCTGCACAGGGTGGAGGGCATGGGGGGGTATGGAGAATTGAGTGCTCCAGGTGGTACCTTCAACTTCCCCAAAAAGCTGGCAATTAAGTGTTTGACAGTAAATGTCAGGAGCTGTTTTAGAGGAGCAAAAGCTTCTCTAAAGCTTTTTTATTTAAAAGTTTGACCCAGATCTGAGCAAGCTTTGTCTGGCCACTGCCCATCACAGGGAGCATCAGGAGGGAAAAGAGCTTCTTTGGGACCTTATCCTGTTCTCCTCAGCTCTTCCAACCCATCTTTCCTGATTCTCAAGACCCCTCATTGTGTGGATCCTGCAGTTGGGCTGCTCTGAGCAGCCCCAGAGGGCCCTGGGCAGAGCCCATGAGCTGCAGGGTCAGGTCGTGGGCAGGCTGTGCTCACTGTGGTCACCTCTCAGCTCTGCAGAGCAAAGTCTGGTGACTTATCACATGGAAAAAAAGAATATATAATATCTCTTTGTCTTTTAAATAATATTAATTAAGGAGCTTTTGCTAATGCAGTCACCATCCCCATAAACCAGTTCTCTGTGCTTGCACCCACCAGGCAGAGTTGTAATTTCCCAGGGAACTTTTTGTCCACATCCTAAGCACATGCACTAGTGGGGGAATAAAAACTGCTGTTAGCCTCTTTCAGGGGCTGCTGGTGTCCACAGCAAACTGCCCAGTGTGCTGCAGAATAAACAACAGGGCCCCAGTAATGCTGGTGTGGCTCTCTGACTGCTCAGGGGGATCTCACCTCATGTGCACACTCAGGACTGTCCCTCCAGCCCCCTCACCCCTCCTCAGAGAATCTTGTTCACTCATCAGGCTTTTCACTTGGAACCATTCAACCTTGCTGCTTTGATTTTGTAACAGGACAAACTCCAAGTCCTAGCAGGATAAACAAGATTGCATGGCTAATGATTTGTGAGCTCAGCCTGAATGCAATTTACTGCAGAAATTCCAGCCTATGAGACTTTGTGACCTGCTAATAAAGCACTTTTGGCAGAGGCTGTACAAATACAAAGGATTTCATAGCCTCTGATTCCGGGTTCATACCACTCTCCCAACTTGCTGAAATGCTGGTTTAATGCAGAGTTTAAAAACCAAGTGACAACTGCTGGAATGAGGCAGGGTTTCACCCCAATTTGATTTCACTTAGGAGGTGCAAGGGATGCTCATTTTAAATTTTTTTTTTTTATTATTTCACAAATTGTCTGCTTGTAGCAGAGTCCAAAAATGCCTCACAAATGCGATGGGATCCTGTCCTTATCAGGCACCAGGCAACAATGACCATCATTACATGGTAATGCCGGGCTAATCGATGTCAGAACTGTGGCTGGGCTTTATCTCTGGCTCCCTGGGCAGGGGACACGGGGCACTGGTGCAGTGTGTCACATGAAGCTGATCTGCTGAGGCAGGGCTCTGCACCAGGCTTTTCCTCCCGAGGGTGGCTGTGTAACTGCGGCTCTGCCCCTCAGGACCTGGCCTTGAGCACGTCAGTGGGCTCGGGGAGAGGAGACATTCATCCCTCTTTGTGAAGAGAAGAGCCTTGAGAGTCTCACAGCCATTATTTTAAGAGGTGGTCCCTGTCCTGACCTCCTCGTCTGGTGCAGTTCCCACAGGCGCCAGGAGTGAAAAGCAGACCTAGAGCCAAGCACTGAAAATCATGGGCCTGTCTTCTCTTCTTTACACTGCTGAAAACCTGAGGGCTGCCCTGGGATCACAGCTTTGTTTATTTGCTGGGATTCAGAGGCCAGCTTCGTTTTATTGATTGCACAGAGCCTCTCCTCCCATTCACGGGTGCTGCTCTCTCCCCGATTTTCAGATGGCACGATGAGGAAATGTCTGGTTATCCATTTCTTTGTCAGAGTCAGAAACCTCTTCCAAACACAGCATTAGCTGACACAGGCAGACTGGGAGCTAGACAAACACTGGGCTGCGTGTTGGGTTCGAGTAAATACCTGCATTTGATTCCAAAGGGCTCCATTGATTAAAGCGGGCTCCCCCCGCAGACCCGCGGAACAATCGCCACAATGGCCCACTGAGCCACCCAACACTGCTCCACAAAAATGCTGCTGCATCCTTTCATGTTTGTTGCTGTTCTTATTATTGTTGAGATCTGGAAAATTACCCATCAATCACTCCTTAAGCTGCTCGTGGAAGTTTTGCTGAACGCGGGGTCTGGGTTTGCTGCTGAATTCGTTAATCCTTGCTCCTGAAAAAGAAATAAAAGCCATGGGAAGCACATTGCACTTCCATTAGGTTGCCTCAATAGCTGTTATTTCCAGCCTGTTGCAAATGCACTGATACTGTCACGTGAAATCAGGCACACGATTTGGGATTACTTATTACCACATTTCCTACAGATGCACATTTTTTTCAGCACTTTGGGTAGATTTCCGTGATGTCCACGTGGGTTGGCTTTCCAGCTTTTTGTTGCTAGGCCAGAGAGCAAAAGCCTGAGAACAGAGTGCAGTTTGGATCAGGCCAGGTGTACATCCAGCCCAGTTTCTTCTCCTCAGCAGTGCTTCAAAAGGGGATGTAACATGCAGAGAAAAGTACAGGAGCAGGCTGAACAGGCAGTGAGAGCTCCTTGGTATCTTCTTTTAGCCTGAAGAAAACTGTGGCCCTAAATATAAATCCCCTGCAGTTGGTTTTGGTCTATAAAATTGAAAAAAAGCAGAGTAAAATGGAAAGACATCTATCCTTGGAGTAATAGGCTATTAAATCTTTTATTTGTCCTGCAGCATGCATAGCTTATAACACATGGAACTCTGCAGGAAAGCAGTTAAGGACCCTATCGGGCAAAAAAAAATGCCTTTGGGGACAAGGTGGACACCTTAGGGGCTGGATCCAAGGCACTGGAGTGCTGGCTCTTTAGGACTCAGCCTTGCAGTGGGTGGCAAGGAAGGCAATTACTGGGATTGACAGGTAATGCCAGAGGACTGGGACTGCAGTGCCTGCTGGAGTGCAGAACCCAGGCAGGGTTATCTATTTATTATCCATGCATCCATCCATGCATCCATGCATCCATGCATCCATGCATCCATGCATCCATGCATCCATGCATCCATGCATCCATGCATCCATGCATCCATGCATCCATGCATCCATGCATCCATGCATCCATGCATCCATGCATCCATGCATCCATGCATCCATGCATCCATGCATCCATGCATCCATGCATCCATGCATCCATGCATCCATGCATCCATGCATCCATGCATCCATGCATCCATGCATCCATGCATCCATGCATCCATGCATCCATGCATCCATGCATCCATGCATCCATGCATCCATGCATCCATGCATCCATGCATCCATGCATCCATGCATCCATGCATCCATGCATCCATGCATCCATGCATCCATGCATCCATGCATCCATGCATCCATGCATCCATGCATCCATGCATCCATGCATCCATGCATCCATGCATCCATGCATCCATGCATCCATGCATCCATGCATCCATGCATCCATGCATCCATGCATCCATGCATCCATGCATCCATGCATCCATGCATCCATGCATCCATGCATCCATGCATCCATGCATCCATGCATCCATGCATCCATGCATCCATGCATCCATGCATCCATGCATCCATGCATGCATGCATGCATGCATGCATGCATGCATGCATGCATGCATGCATCCATCCATCCATCCATCCATCCATCCATCCATCCATCCATCCATCCATCCATCCATCCATCCATCCATCCATCCATCCATCCATCCATCCATCCATCCATCCATCCATCCATCCATCCATCCATCCATCCATCCATGCCCTGTCTCAGAGAGCCAGGGAAGGAGGGTTTGGCCACACAGGGACCCTCTGGCTCAGGAGTGGGCCAAGGAAAAGCTCTCAGAGAGATGTGGGAAGCTGGCCTGAAGAACAGGAAGTGATAAGGGAACAAGGAGAACGGGGCAGGAGAGGCAGCAGATGTTTTCCCAGGCAGTTTGTGCACAGGGCTCTTCCACCTCCAGCACTCCCAGTGAGCTGACGTGTGCTGGAGGGGCTGAAGGGTTGGCCTGGAAATGGAGAAAACCCTGCAGCTGTTGGAGCTGGGGTCAAAGGGAGATGTTTTCTGCAGAGTCTTGAGATGTGATTTTCTCACTTCAATCCCAAAGCAGAAGCTGCTTATTTCCTTGTCTGGATGTGGCCAAAACCTCATGACAAGAGCCACTCCTGTGAGATCTGACACGTGGTGTTGTGGGACCTACAGAAGTGACTGGTGAGATTTCCATGGTTTTTTGAAAGGATCCCTCTGATCAACTCTTGTGACAATAACAGCACTGAATATGAACTTGGATTTTAGGCTAGATTTGGTTCCAGATCTTTCAGTCATTCTAAAATTAACTCCCCCTTTCAGCTCACACATATGTACAGGGAGGAAAGCGGGGGAACAAAAAGCCCTCCTGAAATGTTTGTTAATCAGGGATGGAAGCACCTGTGATCTCCCATGTATTATTTCTATTTTCAAAGGCGAATGCAAAGTCCACTGGGTGGAATTTAAACCGCTGTCACTGAGCTAACTGCGGGAACACGGCGTTACTATGGAAAATTCCTGATTAAAGTCTGCAAAGAATTTCCTATGCAGAGGCTGTTTATTAATAGGTACCTCAGCCTCGCATCTGACATTGACAATTCTGCCCTTTAAACGCATCATTTTGCAAGCAGCGTGATAAAATGCTGCACTACTTTTTTATTTCTTTAATTTATTTTTTGGTAGGAAGAAGGAGCCTGTCCCAGCCCTCCCCCTCAGGCCTCCACCAGCTCTGACTGCTGGAGTTTGCTTTGCTAAGCACAGGAACAAAAAACTGCAACCATGAAATTATTTTAACAAGACCATGAAAAAGAAAAAAAAAAAAAAGAGAGAGAGAAAAAAGGACGGCGACAACAAAAACAATTTGCCCAAGTGATGCTTGGAAAAAAAATAAATTCCTCTCTCTAAACTAATTAAACTGTACTATGTGTCCTTGTGCAGTTCCTGGCGTTTTTCTGGTTCACTCAGTTTCAATAGATGCACAAGGACCGGAGCCAGAGCTCCTGAGTGACTAGTTCAGAACAAAAGCAGCTCTCCTGAGTATTCCTGAGCAGCCAGCAAATTGAGGGAAAGTTATTTTGGGTTAATCAATGTACTTCAGTTGCAATCACATTTAGCTTCTAACAGAGGAGGCTGCAAACAAGGAATTACTGTTCTGGGCTCAGCTATGGATGGCACTGGAAAGTGTTACTGGCTAGACTGTGCTCTTCTCAATGCCCCCTTTTTTTTTCCTCCTTCCTCATTTTTTCTTTTGCATCCTGAATTTGGTTTGGCAGTTTTATGTGTCCTCTCCATTTTCATTTCACACACACACACACACACACCCCCGTTTATTTATTTATTTATTACTGGCACCAGGAGCCTGGGAAATTATTGGCAGTTGTTTAAAAGTCCCTGCAGGGGAGAATTCTTGCCATGTTCTAGCCAGGCCTGCTGTGTGGAGCTAGAGCAGATGTGCTCAGCTTCCCAGCACTGGATCCCTGATTTCTGCAGGTGGATGGTTATGGGGCTGGCACTGGGAATCCCTGAGGGCTGGGGAGGCAGAGGGAAGGTGCCTCCAGCATCCCCAGGGACAGGCAGGGGGGATGAGGCTCCCAGGTGAGTCTAACAGCCCATGCTGAGGTGTGTAATTATGAAATGGCTTCAAATGACAGAGAGCAGGGTTAGATGGAAGAAATTCTTCCCTGTGAGGATGGGGAGGCCCTGGCACAGGGTGCCCAGAGAAGCTGTGGCTGCCCCTGGATCCCTGGAAGTGTCCAAGGCCGGGCTGGACAGGGCTTGGATCAGCCTGGGATGGTGGAAGTTGTCCCTGCTCATGGCAAGGGTGGGAGGGGATGATTTTAAAGGTCCCTTCCAACCCAAACCATGAAAATGATTTCTTTTGACAATCCCTTCTCCTCTGGAGTACCCTGAATATTGGAAAATGCATTTTCCTTCCCGCTTTTGCTGATCTGACCACTGGGTATGAGGTGTGAAGAGCTCTCAGGGCTGACCTGGGTGAGGGTCCCAGAGGGACTGTGGGGTGCTCAGTCTCGTGTGCCCCCCTGCAGCCCTTCTGGGGCAGCAGAGCTGCTGCAGTGCCTGGCCCAGCCCAACCAAGGCTTTCTGAAGCTTTCACAGGTATTTACAGCCCTGAAAGCCGTTGTCTGTTAAATGGACTCCTAAATTATTGCTCCTGCTGTGGTGTTTTACCCCTCCAGCCCCTCCTTGTCGCTCAGGGATGTGCTGCTCCACACAAAAATTCCAGCTGTCCGGGCACTCAGGCTGTGCTGGAAGAACCAGTTCAATAGATCAGTATCTACCAGCTCCAGCAAAGCCACTGCTCTCCCTGCAATCCCCAAATTCAGCTCCTCCATCCTTTAGGAATCCAGGCCTTCCTACCCTGCCTGATCACACCCCAGCGAGCCCCTCAGCACTGATGTTTCATTCACCTGTTCAGACCTTGGTCAGGTAAAAGGTTGAGATGCCCAGAGCTCACCAAATTTTGGGGTTCTCAAAGCACAGGCAAAAGGCCTGCATGTTACCTGATCTCCTGCAATTAAATTATATGGAAAGATAAAATTCCAGGCAGCTTCCCAGACAAGTCTGGATGTTTTACATCCCATCTTTCTCCCCAGTAAGATACCTAACACTGGTTTATATCACCTGTAAATTTTCACTTCCCCAGGTTGCTCTCCAGGTCAGCAGAATCCTGTCAGTGGGGAGCCTTCTTGAATGAAAAACACGTTTTCTTTCTGCTTTGCACAAGAGCCCCAGAGCACCATTATTGTGCAGCAGTGTTCAGAACCTGGCTGTGAAGTGCCTCCCCAAACCAGGCTGCAGAGCAATGGTCCAGCTCTCTCTGAATGGAGGAAGTGGTTCAAAGTGTGGTTTCAGCTCCAGATACCAATGAATATTTGCTCTAAACCCCAGGTTTGCAGCTTTATGTGCCAGGATGACCTGAGCTCTGTTGGCAGAGTCCCTCTGCCCCCATCCTGCTCAGGGCAGGGTCTCCCCTGGGCACTGCTCCCTCAGAACACCTTGACCTCGAGCCTTGGGCAGGTTGGAGTGACACACTGGACCACAGGCAGCACCCAGCCCAAGGGGTTAAACCTCCACATTCGTGTGCTGAGGCTCTCAGCCTCACAGAGGTGAGAGAACACGAGCACATCCAGATCTACAAGCGCTGCTTTTGTTGTCGCTCGTACTCCAAGGAAGGGTAGAAACTTCTGTGGGTGAGACCTTCTGTTCCAGAGACTTACAGTCCATCTGCTCTGGAATTACATGTGAACATTTTCTAGTTCAGCTCCTTCTGTTCCTTTTTGTTTAGAGGGGCTGTTTAAAAATGTCTTTATCTGGGTTTGCTCGTGCCATGCTTGTAGGATTCTTGGGAGGAAGCCACGTCTTGGAATCCCATAACTTTCTCAGGCATGTTTTTCCCTGCTTACCGTGCTCTGCTGCCATTATTTTCTTGGCTTTCAGATAAGTATTTTTATCCCTTTTCCATCCTTTTTCCTTTAGCATCAAAAAGCAGCTAACTTTCCTCTAGCTCCCTTGATTTTTGGGCATCCTGCTTGCTGGAGATGCATCTGAACCAGGAGTGCAGACCTGAGTGCTGAGCATCAGGCTGAGACAAAACTCTGCTTTGTCTTTGGCACTCACATTTTCTGAGACTGTTTTGTTGAGACCACATCAAAATGCAAAACAGAGATCTGGACCTGTAAGTGTGAAAACTTGCTTACTTAATTGCAGGTGGTTTTGAAGGGCTGTTTATAAACACTTGAAAGCTGAGTGTTACAAGAGTCGCTCTGATTTGCCGTGCCAAGGAACAGTTAAAACTTTGAAAAGTCTCAGTGATTGAGAGAAACTCAAAGGTTTTGGCATGGAGACCAAGCTTTAGTACCTCCAGGCAATTGTGTAAGGCCAAATCAGTCTGGCCTCGAGTTCACCCTCTTGGTTTTGGGGTTTTATACATTGAAATACTTGGCCTGCCAGGGCTGTGTCAAGGCTTAAACACTCCAAGCCTTTCGTGGGGTGTTAACCACACCTTTAAGGCAGCAGGAAATGTGCACAACCAACCCCAAATACTCTACACACAGAGCTGAAAGCAGGAAAAGTTGAGTTTAATCTGCACTGGGAGAGGAGAGGATTTGGCTTCTGAGTGTTTGTGCTCCCACGCTGCCTCCGAAAGCCAGCACACATCAGCTGGAGCAAAGAGAGAGGTCAGGAGGGTTCTGCTCCAAGGGCTCCCTGGGTGACCAAATCTACAGCTTTTCCATCCAAACTGTGCTGGCCTGAGCCTCCCTCAGTGTCAGCACAGCTCTCCATGGAAAACGCTGCCCGAGCGTGGGGTGTTCCTGCTGCTTGCACGGCCCCAGGGCAGGAACAGCAACCAGAGGTGTCTGTCCTGCCTCTGACCCTGCAGCTTCTCACTTCTGGGTCACCTCCCTCTCTCCCTCCTCTCCACATCACCCTCACACAGCTGCCTGGGAGTCTCACTACAACGAGCATCCATTTGACTCCAGTGAGTAGCTCTAATTAAATTAAGCTGCTTCTATGACCAGCAGGTCAAATTTCTCAACTACAATTGACATTTACATTCTTATTGTGTCTTCCTTATTGGATTAAGTCTTGATCAAGGAAGATCATTTACTGGGGCAGCATCCAGAGGGGCAGAACCACGTTCTGGAGCCTGGTCCCTGCTTGTGTGGTGTGAGAGGCTCGTGGAGGGTCAGACAGGGCTGTTTTCCACTGCCCTTTGCTGGCCAGTGGTCAACTACAATTTTCCTTGACTGAAAGCTGTTAGCATTCAGGTAGATTTATTTATGGGCTCGTGTGTGCTGGCTGTGTCATGGATATTTGTGATTTTAGCTCCTCTGCTCTCTTCAAGAATGTCCCAGTTCTGCTGGCAGTGTTCACAAAGGCCAAGGGGAGGCCATGTCTTGACAATAAATTCTCTGTCAGAAACCCTTGCAAGGTCAGACCTGAAATATCTGTTATGTAGATTGTATTATGTTTATTTTTGTGTGTGACACACATATATTCTGAATGTTGAAACGTCAAGACTTAGTTCTGCAGCCCCCAGCTTCTCCTGCAAAAATGAAAACCTTCTGGTTAAAAAATGTCATGAGCTTTAGCTTTTCTCTCTCTTTCTCTTTTTTTTTTTTCTTTAATAGACATGTTTGGGCTGAGTTTTAAAAAGAAATTATTTAATTTCTGATTTATGAGGCTTAAGGGTCATGTTTTTAAGCTTTTCTTTGCAGTCACGAGATCTAGGAAAAAATGAAAGCTAAGACTTTCAGTTAATGAGAAGAGTCCAGCAGTTTAGACTTCATGAAAAATACCAAATTCCACAAGGCTTGCAGGAAAATCGCTGGGGGTGTGAGCCTCAGCCACCACCTGGGGAGGGCTGTTAGCAAACACTGGCTGGGCTTCTACTCCTACAAGGTGAGGAGCTTTTAGGGGAGCAAAGAGAAAGGGTTTGTACCTCCAGGGCAGCAGCAGTGCCCCCCAAACCCTGGTGTAAAGGAGGCTGAATTGTTGATGTAGCCCATCCTAGGGACTGCACAGGTTCCCAACTGCATCACAGGCTGGCAAATCCACAGGCAAAGCTTCAAGGCCAGGTTGGATAAGGCTTGGAGCAACCTGGGATAGTGGGAGGTGTCTCTGCCCATGGCAGGGAGTGGAACTGGATTTTGGTGGAGCTTCAATGTCCCTCCCAACCCAACCCATTGTGTGATCCTAATTCACTGCACCACTTCCCCTCCTCCACCTGCAGAAAATGACTCTGTGCTACCACGGGAGGGATTTAAAGCTCTCTGCCCCGCTCTGCTTTGCCTGACAAGGTGCTGGTCCCCAGCCTCCTCCATCCCCAGCTTCCTGAGGGGAAGCAGCTCCAAACCCTGTATCCTGGATGGCACCCGAGCCAGCGCTCCTGCCGCTTCCCAGAACTTCCCTGGCCGTGTCAGAGCTGGGTATCGGCTCTCCAGGCAGCCCCAGGGAGCAGCTGAACCCCTGCACACCCGAAGGCCCCCCGGGCTGAGCAGCCCCCGTGGCAGGGATGCTGCTGTGACAAACGAGGTCTGTGCAGGCAGCTCCTCATTTCTATGGTAACGCTGCTCTCCTCCTGTTTGTGCTCGTCCCCCTGCACGCACAAGTCTGGGCTGTTTATCCCCATCCACGCTGACTGCACCATTCCCAGCCCTTCACCAGCTGGGCCAAGGATTTAGAAACGTCCTTTCTCCGCTTTTTAAAGCCCTGTAACAAAGAGGAAGCGCTCAGGGTATGGGATTTCTCTGAATTATTAATTAACAAAGGTTTTCTGGCCAGGAGAAGGGCAAGCAGAGCGTGGCTTCTCCTTGGGACTTTGCAGGAGGAAAGAAGGTGATGGCTCTGCTACAAATGGACTGGTTTAGCCAGCTTTTGATTGTTTTGGATACACTCAGGGATGCTGCAATGACTCAGACAAAATTGCTGCTTTGTCTGAGAGACTTCTCAGGGTAATGAGTTGATCTCCTCTCTGATTAGATTTCTCTGCAGTGCTCCTTACCAGTGGGTGTTGGCAAGCATGGGAGTGGTGGAAGGTTTAACTCAAAGGAGAGAGCAGAGAGAAACCTGCTCTGCAAAGGGATATTAAAAAAAAGAATTAAAAAAGAGCATTAATTGCAGCATAAGCTGATCATACATAAGAGCCACCTCTTCCCACCTCGGCTCAGCTTCTTCAGCCTGAAGCAGCCTGATCTCTGTCAGCTCTGGAGATCAGCAGGAAGCAGAGGTGACTCACAGCCCTGCCAACACTTCCTTCAGCTGGCAGCCCCATGGATCCTACCAGGGCAGCAGAATTCCCTGGCTCATCCCTGTGAAGGTGTGGTGGGGCTGCCTCTGAGCAGGGAAGGAGCTCAGGAATGGCTCCAGGAATGGCACATCCTGCCCTGTGGAGCTCATCCCAAGCTCCAGCTGCTGGGGAATGTCACTGCTGAGTATTCATCTTAAATATTATGATTCATTGCAGTGCATGGGAGAACTTTGTCTCAGGCAAACATGACATAAGAGTACAGCTGGGTGAATAATAGCAGTGACATTTTCTACAGCAATTAATTAGAACTGAAATTCCAGTTGGATCTGCCCCTCTTCAAAGGCCTTCTCCAGGCATTCCCACACAGCTACGTAGTCCTTGCACGGGTGGAAATACTGAGCTCACCTAGGCAAGGGCTTGCACAGGAACAAACTTTATATGGGGAGGTTTTCAACTCCCCAGCAGTTTTATTTCTCACATTACAGAGCAGGAGTGAATTCCAGCCAATACCTGGATATCAAATAATAATAATTAGAGGGTGAAAAGCAAATAGCTTGTGAAATGATTTTGAATAATAGACAAAAGCACAGCTCATGCAGGGGTTATTTCAGATGGGAGGAAAGGGCTTCTCTTGCCCAGGCCTCTCACAGCCCGTGTGTGACAGGCCAGCAGGGTGGTTGGTCCCTTCAAGGCTTCTCTCTCCCTTTCCACATTCTTCCTTAAAAATCCTCCTCAGCCCAGCAGAGCACTGAGAACCTCAGCAGTGGTTTGGCAGCTGCCAAAGTCATCTCGATAGCAAGGCTTCTTTCCATGTGATCTTTGCAGGGAGTGGGATAAGATGCTTTGCCTCCAGCCCAGTTGTTCCTTCTTGGAAGAAAAGAAGATTTGGAAGGACAAGATTTTCCAAAACACCATTTTGGTTTAATTTTGAAAAAGGCACAGAAATGTCCAGACCATTTCACTTGACATTTCAAACAAAACTTTTTTTTTTTCCCTAAATCTTTGTTTTGATTCAGGCTGACTCTTCATTTAAAAATGTTCTGGAATTTGGTTATTACGAAGTCCAGCGGGAAACATTTTTTTGCCCAGTGCCAAGCTGCCTCTTTATAACTTCTAAAATATCAAACAAAATTACTCATTCATGTTTACAGAATTGTCAGCCATCTGAAAACTCTCATGCTGCCCTGCCTGATCTGTCTGTACCCACTCCCTCCTCTCATCCATCTCTGCCACATTTGGGTTGGAAGCTCAACGGAGCCTCCTTCATTCCCAAGGCACCTTGGGCACTGTTTATCACAATAATAATATTCAGTGGTTTGACCCACTTCCCTCTGAAGCCTGGAGATGTCCAGCATTGAGTCTCTTCCCATGTCAAGCCACGCCATGAAAGATCTGAGGAATTCTCACTTTTCCATGACTTTTCCCCACCTGTGCTGCCCAGTGCCCATCAGCTGCTCCCCCAGAGCTGAGTCCTGGCAGGGCAGAGGCAGTGCCAGCCTGTCAGATAGAAATTGTTTCCAATAATTCTCCAGAGGGGGTTTTCTGGGAGCAGGCAGTGGTGGTAAATTCATTTCAGTCTCTATCTGGTACATTACAATCCCAAATCCTATTACTGGCTCCTCTGCACCAGCAGGAATTGCCTCTTCAGCATTTCAGAATACACCCAGCGAGTTCTAGCCCTGAAAAAGAAAACAAGAAGTTTTATTGGGGTTTTGTTTTTATTTTGTTTATCAGAGATGATCCCTTCCTCTCCCAAAATGCACCTAAGTCAGGGTGATCCCCCAGGATCATCCTGCTGGGGCTGCCTGAGTGATCCAGGATGGGAGAACTGTGCCTTCAGCTGAGGGAATGTTCCTCGTGGTAGGAAAAATGTTTTCCTCCCTCTCCCTCTCTCTCTGCATGTTCCCCCTCTGCACTGACAAAGCCAACACCACGAGCTGTGTGTGAGCACAGGGGATGTGTTTGTTCTCCTGCAGGGGAACAAATCAGAGATTAATCAGGCTTCTGCTCCTTTCATTGCCCAAGGAAACCTGCAAACCTTGAATAGCATTTGTGGTCTTGTTCTTTGCATTCTGGAGGGGATTTTTACAAATTGCTGAGCGCTTTGCTTTGGTGGGCAGGTTAGTTCATGTTGCAGTATTACTGGCTAGTGCTGTTAGGGCAAAGGATCAATAGCATTTCCCACTGGGAATGTGCCTCCCCTCCTTCTCCAGTCCCCTCCAGCCTTTTTGACTTTGTGGATTCTGCCTTCGAGGCAAGCAGTTCCCTTTGCTTTGGGAAGCTGCATCTTCTCCCACATAAAAAATCAGTTTAGCTTGGGATTTTCAGTGCAGCTGAAGCTGTGTAGGTGCCCAAACCCCCAAATGAGGTTAATCTAAATCCCAAAGCAGCTCTGAAACATCTCTGCCAACGTTCCTTTTATCGCTGAGGGACTTAGAGGCAAAATAAGTTGATGATGACTTCAGGTGCCTGATTTAATGTCTAGAATACGTTAACTCCTTGTTTTTTATGTATTTTGGTGGAATGGACGGGTGCCTCAGTAGCAACTGGGTTCACCACTCAGTCTGCCAAGACAGCAGGGCTCAGACCTACTCTGGTGTTTGGGCAACAGGGTGAGAATTTGGGGGCACTGAAGTTGATGTGAAAAAGTGACAAAGATGGTGGAGAGCAGGCCAGGTGGATCACCTGGCTCTCTTTGGCACAGAGGGGTCAGAAGTGGACACAGGTCAGACCTCGCTGGGCTGGGGCAGAGCAGGGTGGGATGCAGAGGTGCAAAGCAGCAGGAGAGGTTCCAGCAAGGACTAAGGCAGGAAAGCTGTGTGGGCAGGGCCACAGGCAGGTGGGGGAGAGAGCTGCCTTCCCTGGAGAAAGTGTTTTGACAGCTGTGGGAGCTGGGAACTGGCAGAGCAGGTGGAGCTCAGGGCTGTGGAGCAGCTCGGGGCAGGAGTGGTGGTACCTTGGCAGGGCTGAGCCAGCCCCTGCTGCCAGCAGAGCTGTGTTTCACTGCCCAAAACTTCCTCTGCAACCCCCTCTCCTCACCCTGCCTCTTCCACCTGCTTTTCCATCAGCATTTCCTGCACAATGCAGGGATGTGAGGGCGGCATCAGTGGGAGGCTGTGGAGCAACAGGAGGAGCAGTCGGGGTGGCTCTGAACAGGTAATTCTGGTGGTGTTGGGGCACAAAGGAGAACTTTGCTACAGGCAAGTCAGGAGGCAGTTTGGGTTTGGGTTGCTCCTCACAGTGTGGGAAGAGAGGAAAGGCTGAAATTGAGCACATGGCAGGAGAAATGATGCGGCTTCAAGGTCACTTTGAGTCAAGACTGAGGCAAGGAGGAAGCCGAGGCTCAGACTGGTAGAGGAGAGACATCAGCACCTTCTGCAAAATGAAAATACTCAAGGAGAGGAGGTCTGGGGGAAGAGATTGAGCACATCCTTGAATTCTTGGCCTCTGAGGGCACTTGTCCTCTGCTGTGACTGGTAAGTGAGTCCTGGCCTGTCTCAGGGTAGGATTTACCTGTATTGAGGTGAATAAAACCCACCCCTGCCCTAATAAAAGAGAGAGACAAACCCAGAACCTGCCCACTGAGCATCTCCTAACTCAGTCACTCACAAAACACTTTGTGAGGAGCTCAGAAAGTTATTCCCAGAGGCAGTATTCCTCAGGGGACTGTCACAATACACTCACTCATGAATTCACTACACACAACAACAGGTGAGGAATACACAGAATAAGGCTTTTTCTAAAGCTGAGAAAAGCTGAGTTGTTTCAACGTGGATCTGCAGCTTTTTCACTCAAATCAGCAAAGCCAACAACAGGACCTGAATCAGGACCATCCTGTTTGGAAAGCTGGGCCCTGGGAATGGGAACAGGACCAGGTACATAACCAAAGTGGAAATCATTACACTGCAGGCTTGCATGTGCATGGTTTAGAGAAGGCATTCAGGTCAGTCTCCACCCAGGAGGGATCCAAGCACACTCTGTACTGGGAAGGGAAAAGTCTGAGCCAACTATGTAATCATTCTCCACCTTATCATTGCCCCAACATGACTAATGAGCCAGGGACAGACTGCAGGGAATGAGGAACATGGAAGCAGCAGCAAAAACAAAGTAGGTGTTTGCAACACCTCTTGATCTGAACAAGTGCACTGAAATCATTGCCATGCAGCAATCCTTCCTGCAAAGCAGGGGAAACAGGCCTAAAGCAGGTGTTTGGGTGATTTTTTAACTTATCCCCCAAATTAGCAGTTGGTTTTGTTTTTTTTTTCCATTGGGGGAGAGTGTGAGGGAGAATGGAGGAATTGTTCTTTTATACTTCAACTTCTATCTGATCTTCTTGTCTCAAGCCTTCATTTCAAGCCCTTGAGCAGCCCCCAGAAGAGGGGATGAGATGGGTTTGGGACCAGGAGCTGCTGGTTCTGTGCATCAGGTGCTCACCACGTGCACGTGGCCCTGCTGCTCACTGCTTTGAAGCCAGGTCTGAGCCAGGCAGGGCTGTGGGAGACCCTGCAGGGCAGGGCAGGGCTGTGCCTGCCAGTGCTGCTCATCTTTCTTTTCAAGTGCTGGATCCCACAGGTCAGGGGGGAAGATCCTCATCTCCAGTTATTTATAAAGTGTCTTTTGACAGAGCTGTGAGTGAGGGAGGACTTGGCTGTACTGTCAGTGACCAGAGGTATAAAAAAAGCCCTGGCTTTCAGGAACACTAAATTAACTGCGAAATAAATAAATAAAATGAAGAGCTCGCTCTCGTTATTGTGCTGCAGGCATCATTTATTAGATGCTGCTGTACTGTGGAGTCCTTATCTCTCCCTCCAGATAGTGTAAATCAGAGCTCCTGTTGCTGACACCCCGAGAGTGTTCTCATCTGTCAGAGATTTAGCCGCCCTTTTCTCGGGTGTTTTCCTGGAGAGTGATTTTTTATTTTTACTTTAACCCTCGGCGCTCTCATCATTCATGGCTTACACACTCAGGAAATAAAGGGCTGGGGAGGGATGCTCCAAGGTCTTTTGTTGCTGTTGATGAACGTTTCTCTCTGTCCTCAGTGAGAGCATCTCTGTCACTGGCAGATGCTTCAGCCACACTAAAAATGTGCAGCTTTTTGCAGGGTAACTCACAGGTTTTTCTCTCTTTTCCCAACCCAGTTGCAGCCATAGGGCTTCCCTTTTCCTTGCACTGTGCCTTTCAATATTATTCCTTTAATGGGCTTAATGATTTTTCCACTCCTGAAACATGAATCAAATATACAAATTACTCTTGAAGGCACTCGGAAAAAGCTGTGGTTTTATTGAGCTCTCAGTGAGAATCAGCAGCACCTCAGCCAGAGGCAGGAGGAGCAGATCCCATGTGCAGGGGTGATCCATCTCACCCAGGCAGCAGATTTGGTGATTCATCACTGTTTTCCACGTTTAAACACATTTTCCATCCATCCTGATGATTTACTGTGGCAATGGGGCTAAAAAAATCTCCTTTCAATGAGTGGCTCTCAGACTAGCTGGACACTAAGAAAGATGTCACCTTCTCTTCACAGTGGTAAGGGACTTTGTGCAAAGTTACAGAGCAGGGACTTGGTGATAACTCTGCTTTTGGTAATATGATTTAAATACTCATGTGTGTGCAGACTTTTATGACCGTTCTCATGTCTCTCTTGCCAGTGGGTGTCTTGGCTTTATTAAACTTTATGTCTTTCTCCAAAGTCAATCCAATCTTCCCTCCTTTAGCTGTAAAATTTAGCTGTAAAAGCTGTCAACAAGGAAACAATTGAGTTTTAAGGAAAAAAAAGGGCAGTGCCTTCTCTCCCATACGACTGTATAGAAACTATTTGGGTAAAAGCCTCCAGATTTGGACTGCAGCAAAGAAATTTGTGCCTTCTTTTCAGCAAAGGTGCTGAGCAAACCAATTTGCTGGATCTATTCTCACCCATTTTTTATCAGTCTGTGAAACAGAGATGCCCTTGGGCTCTCCTGTCCAACCAGCAGGATAGAAGGGAACTTTGTGAGGAACTCAAGTTAGAAATAAGGAACATATTGACAAACAATCTGAGTTGTGCTTGAGACATTTAGAAGTGTAATTGATGGTGTGTTTTTGGTGTCCAGGGACGATGAAAGATTAGGTTGTGCTTGGCTCTCTTGGGAGTGTTCTGACAGCTAAAGAACACACCTGAATGTAAAAGCAGGTTTGTTTGTGTGCTCTGTAAATACATTTCTCTCTCCCCACGGCTTTGATGATGATAGAAGTGTATATTGTGTGTGTGCTCCATACATTCTGGACTCAGCTCCAATCTCAGCAGAAATAAACAGTGGCAAACCCCTGTTTTTCATTCCTCAATCTTTCAGAGACAGATTCAAACAGTTGTTTTGTGCCAAGAAATGGAGGGGTCCCCAAATCCAATTCCCTTTTATGGTGATTTTGATCCAGCTGCATTTAGCTCCTAAAATTGCTTTAAAAATCCAAACAAAGCAACCCATCATTGGAGGAGAACTTCAGAAAGCAGCTCTGAAGCCTCCCAGCAACAACTGCTCCATCCCCTGCAGGTTGGTGCTCCTGTTCTCAGCACTGGGAACACAATCCATCACCAATCCCAACACCCAGGGCTGCAGTTCCCAGGCTGGTTGCAGGGTTTGACTGTTGCAACACATTTTGCACAAAGAGCAAGAGTTTGGCTGGAAGATCTGCAGAGCCTTGGATGGATTTCAGCCCACAGCCTACAGTAGTAGGACAAGCCTCAGGAAAGCTGCCAGAATTAAGTCAAGGTTGCACAAGCAGTGGGTTTTTACTGGCCCAGCAGGTCAAATGTAACACCTTTGCTGTCCTGAAGAAGCATTTATTAGGATCCCAAACCCTCAGTTTGTTATTTTGGGTGCCAGCAGATGACCTGAGGACACTTAAATTACTTTGCTGCAGATTTATTGGGTGAACTGTGTCCAAGTCAATTGGGTCAAGGTAGTAAAAGATGTTTAGATGCTTGAATAGAGCTGATACCAAGTCAGATTAAATTCCCAGTTCCTGTTTAGGTGCTCACCTCATCTCCCTCTGTTCCAGCTTGTCAGATGTGTCCTGCTTCATTTCCTTGCTCGTTTTTCATGGGGTGCCAGGGATAAAACCCTGAGAGGCACCTGCTGCAGGGGTAAACAGCCACTTAGAAGATGTGTGTACAAAAGTAGGTCTGATAGGTCTAAACTGATACAGCAGGAGATGATAAAACCACAGATCAAATTGGGCTGGCCTATAGCAGATTGGGATGTGGCTAATTTGCCTTACTAGTGTTGTACTGTAGAATATGTTTGGGGTTTTTTGTGGGTTTTTATTTTTTTTTTGGTTGGTTAGTTGGATTTGGTTTTGGTTTTTTGTTTGGTTTGTGGTTGTTTTTTTTTTTTAATTTCGTTTAAACTGATGTTTTTAATGCTGTGATTAAAAGATTGCTTTCAGAATGAAAATTACATGCAGTGCATTTGGCCCAGGTATGGTGAGAACTTGGGAAATACTCAGAGATGTGCCTGTGGAATAGAGAGTGTGCAAAAAGCACCAGGACACCAACCCCAAGGATGATGCAAGTGCCCTTCAAGAGAGGACCTGCCTCCAATATATAAAATTGTGTTGACACTGAAGCTTAGCAAAGGTATTTGCAAATCTGTCAGCATGGTCTGGCTTGTAGGATTAACTGCCAGTCAGGGTGTCCTGCTGCCACCTTGTTAAATTTACTGATAATTGTTGATTTCCATGTGTTTTAGAATTAGGTGTCTTCTGAAAAGGTGGATAAAAGTGGAGGAATGAATCAGATGAAAGGAGTCAGCAGAGTCAGCTGTTGGTAACATAACCTGGAAACACAATATGACTCAGAAATGCCCCCAAGGATATAGATAGCAGCTTTTATCTCCCTCAGATATAGGCCAGAGCAGCAAAGTTCAGATCTAGTTTTGGATCACTGAACTAGTTCAATAACATCCAGCAGGAACCTGACCCCAGCACATTCCATGTCTGTTTCAGGAGGTTTTTGGATCTGCTTCCCTTGCACCTCCATCAGACCATGCTTCACCCATAGAAAGTGTAAAACTGGGTCCAGATCTCCCATCCACTGAGCAGGAAAACCACAGAGAACAGCTTCTGCCTTTTTAGGAGGTGGAGTTTAGTCTGCAGCAATGGGAAACTCAGTTCTGCTGCTGAGACATTCAATTATTGCAGTTCTGCCTATTGCTAGAGGCTCCTGGGCCATCAATATTTTGTTGTGGGTTATGTACAAGCACAGGAGAAGGATCAGTCTGGAGAGTGAGCTGAAAGGTTCTCCAAGGTAGAGAGGCCTCCAAGGCATGCAGGAGGATTTGTGTAAGGCAGCAATGCATGGAACTGTGGCAGAGGACACTTGAAATTCCAAACTAGGACTGCAAATATTGGACACTTCATGTTCCTGATGGTGTTTCTTTGCTTCTCTCCCTTTGGAGGGCAAAACTTCCATTTATTTTTCAGAATTTCAGTTGTAAGCTTCTAATTCTCTCCTTCACCCTGCCTTTCTTATTTACATCCCAGAGATTCTGTGCTTCTCTGAGGGCTGACATGCCCTGGCTTAAACTGGAGCTGCCCTGAGGATGATTTTATATTTAGTAGCTCCTTATGAGCTGCTCTCATTTGAAGCAGCCCAGACTGCCTGATACAATATTTACTGCAGAAATCTCTCTTGTCTCTCCTGATTGCAGTCTAATGATAAAGCTGAGCTTGAGAAGGGGCCAGGGCCTTAACCAAAGTGTGCCAGGGTGGCAGAGCCTTGCAGAGCACAGTTCCTACCCCCTTTATGCCTTCAGAGTGACCCACAAGATCCAGGGTAAGGGATGAAATTCTGTCCCACAAAAACTGCTGCCAGGAGAGCACAGCTATCACCTCCTATCATTCAGATTGTATGGGTAGGAGAGACCTAACCAAATGTAACCTCTGATATTTTCCCCTCATACCCTGATATTTTTCTGCATTTATTAAAGGTTGGCCCTTCTTTAGAGCAGTGAGAAAGATGTTTTCTGCAGCAGTGGTAAAACACAGAGTCACCTGGCTTCTCCCATCCTTTGCCTGCCACATTTTAACAGGGAGCTTTCAGGAATTCATGTCTCAGGTTTTACACAAAGCTCCTGGTTTAAGTATCCAGGTGCTCTGCTCTGACTCTCGCCTGGTGATAGTGGAGAAGCTCTGACCTGGTGATTTCCTCTTTCCAGTGGAGAAGTCAGCACTGCAGGTTCACAGGAGTGGGAAAGACCCCCAGCTCTCCCTGCCAAGATCCCCCTGGGCTCCAGGCTGCTGCAGACAGGCCATTCCCTTACAAACAGTCCCAATTTGGAGCCTGTGATGCTTTTAAGCCTGTGAGTGCGTGGGTGGGAGGCGATGCCTCAGCTCCAACATCCCGAGCCTCTGGAATAAAGGAACAGCACAGCGCTGCCTCTGTGCAGAGCAGCCCTTCCTGGAACAGCTGACTGGAGCAGAGAGGTGCTAACACAGCCCAGTCTGTCCGATTGTGTTCCTGGAAAAGCTGTTCCATTATTAATAAAGGTTGCACCGACAGCACCAAAAGCCAGCAAGGCTCTTGCTGGCCTTTAGTAATTTCTTACTCAGCAGATCTTTCACTTCCAGCTCAGCAGAGTGGGCACTGCAGGCACATCAGCTGAAACACAATCTCCATGCTGGAAAGACAGACTGCCAGGCTGCTTCATTTGCAGACTAGGAAGGAATACAGAGCTGGCACCCCGGGCACTCTGCTCTGCACAGTGTGAGCTGCCATCGTGCTCTTGGCACTGCCGGCTTCTCTTTCCTGCTGATAACGTTTGGTCCTTGTTCATTGTTCACAGCTGCTCTTGGGTTCCTCCTCCCCCACTTATCATATCTGCTGGAAAGGAGGATTTCCCCATAAAGGTGAAGAGAAGGAACTGGTACTCATGCTCCAGATCTAAATCAGTGTAACCAGCACTACTCCAGCTGGTAAATCTGTTTTGTGCATGGCACAGTGCTGACAGACAGTGCAGGGAGGAGCATTAACCCCCCTCTGTCTGCTGTTTTAGTATTCCAAAAGACCTTTCTTAATTAAAGAGAAAGCTTTAAGCCTAAAAGTCTCTTTGAGACCTCAGACTGCCTTGGGTTTGTCCCTGTCACTGTGCCCTACAAAATCAGTATCAACTGGGAAGCAGAGTGAAGTTTGGGAGGACCCTCGAGTTTGGGCCAGAAGTTGAACTGTCACCTGAAATAAATTCATATGAAGAGTTTTTGTATTGTTCATAGACATTTCTGAGTGTCCTGGTGGCTGCCATTCACCTAATTAATGGGATCACTGGCTGCCTGTGACATAAGGAGGCTAATGATTGAGGCTCATTAGAAAATGGGAGAGACTCTTGTATCAGCAGATCTGAATGTCAGGCAGAGCTTCCCATCACTTTCAAAACACGAGACCTGAAACTTCCCAGAAATTGCAGGTGGTGCTGCAAAATCCAAACAGCACACCAGGGTCACGCCTGGGGAAAGATCCCCCTGGCTGTGGGGTTTCACTTCAGCATTTCCATTTTGCCCGGGGTCTCTGCAGCCTCAGGAGCTGCAGACACTCAAACCACCTGCGTGGTGGCTGCTTTCCCACTTCCCCTCAGGTCTGACAGCCCGGGGTCTCTGGGTGTTTAAGGAACCTGTGTGAGGTGCACAGGTGAAGTGTCAGGTTCCAGATCCACAGTTGCTGCTGTGGTGGAGGTAGATGCAAACATTGGGTTGCCAGCGCTGCTGCGTCACTGATGCAAACAATTTTCATCGGGGCGAAAGCCCGGATGAAACCACCATGGCAACCAATTTTAAATAGAAACAATAGCCCAGCTCCTTCTCTGAAATAAAGGCACAGGACTCGGGGATCTGGGTCCATATTCCTACAGCAGACAACGCCATTTTTTAAGAATTCATATTTTCTGGGGTTTTATTGCCTCTTTCAGAGCATCTCAACGAGCTGTTTGCAAATAATATGCAGTAAATACTGATGGAATGAAGCCATCTCTGTGAGGCCAGCAGCAGTCAGAGAGCAGCATGGTGGATAAAGCAAGTTCTTGCCAACTCCTTTATCTTTCCAGTTCCAGGATCTCTAAGTCCCATGCAGAGAAGTCAGTCCAGTTTTTCCCTTGAAGATCTGCAAAAAATAAACAACAAATCATTAATTCTGAGAAGATGAAATGCTGAATCATGCCTTCCACTCTTTAGAACCTGTGTTCCACTGAGTCTAATTATTTCACACTTGCTGCCTAAAACTTTGAGCAGTCTCTCCCCAAGAATATTCACGATGAGGGTTGGAAAAGGAAAGGTTCTGATGCGCAGTCTAACACGGGGACAATAGTTCTGGTCAAACTCCCTGGAAATTAATGTTGGCTTACCTCATAAGAATGGGATTTTATTTGGCCCAAACAACCTCAAGCAAACTTGAAATGGCAGTGAGGGCAGCACAGTCAATGTGCAGCTGAATGAGAGAAGAGAAACCACCAGGAAATGTTGAACGTATTTTTAAGCATTTTAACCAGTGTCTTTTGAGTATTTGAAATGAGGTGAAAATGCATTAAAATCCAACCAGATCTCTCTCTCTCCTTTGTTGCAGTCAACACACCCTTAATGGAGTCAGTGGGTGTAGGAATAGGAAACATTTTGCTTTTGCTTAGGTAGTGGGGGTTTACTATTTAAAAAAAATCAAAATAAAAAACGCCTGACCTACAGCACATTCTGGAAGGGCACGTATCAAGTATCCTCAGCTCTTAATCTAAGAAGGAACTTCAGTGCTCTGGCATTGTTCTCCCCTGTGCCATTCTTATCTGACACGTAGTATCAGTTGCCAGAAACGCTGTGGGTTTATTCTGTACTTTGTATTCTAATATAAATGGAGCTGAATAGTTGTCATAGTCCTCTGGGCAGGGCTCCTTGCTGCTGCAGAGTTTAATATTGAGGTTGGCAGCACGAGGGTGGCTGATGTAATCCGTTCCATTACCGATATTTACGGCACACCGTGTTACAATACAAAGGTTTGGAGACTGGGAAGATGTGACAAGCCAAAAAAGCCAAGCCATTCAAAACCGAGCCTGGCTCTGCAGGGGTCGATTCCCCTCACTGGATGTTCACTGAAATGTCTTTTAATGCCTTCACGAGCATTTGTGATGCAAAATTCAGGCATAAAGCACTGATGACAGAGTCCCTGTTGCACACCCAATATCTGACTGCAGGTCTGACTTTAGCATGAGCCAGTGACTCAGGATCACCAGCAAGTGTTGTCCAAAGTCACTCTTGGGTTTCACCATCCTTTGGCCAAACATCACAAGCCTTGGTGTATTGTAACACAGGGGGAGGGCAGCACAGAGGAGCGTTTGTTCCTCTTTCCAGCAGCCTCCTTCTACTCCTGCAGCAGCCCAGGAACTGATACAGTGCTCTGTGAGTTATTATGAGTCAGAAAACTATGTGCTGCTTATTTGTGCTTTCAAGGTCCAGGATATTCCTTCTTCAATTTCTTATTTACCTCCAAGTTTCATCAAACCTGCAATTTCTTCCCAAGGGGCAGCACAGGGGCTGCTCTGATCTCTGCTCACAGGGACAGGGACAGCACCCAGGGAAGGGCTGGAGCTGTGCCAGGGGAGTTTAGGTTGGATTTAGGGAAAGGTTCTTCCCCCAGTGAGTGCTGGCACTGCCCAGGCTCCCCAGGAAATGGACACAGCTCCGAGGCTGCCAGAGCTCCAGGAGGGGTTGGACAGTGCTGCCAGGGATGCCCAGGGTTGTTGAGGGTCTGTGCAGGGACAGGAGTTGGATTAATGATCCTTGTGAGTCCCTTCCAACTCAGGATATTCTGTGAGTCTACAAAACCTCCTCAAGCAGCTCTTTCAGGTGTGAGGGTGGGAGCTGAGTGACTCGCCACATGTTTAAGAGCCCATTTCTGTCCCAGCATCTCTTTTGCAGAATCAGCACTTTGTTGGCCTAAATGGAGCTGCTTCTTGTGGAAGACACTGGAAAGGCTTCACATGTAGCTGAGTAATTTCTATTCCAGACCACGGAGGAGAGAATACAGCCCACCCTGCCTGCTGCTTGTGATCTGATGTGAAAATAACTCTGCTGGTGTGCTGTGGATGCAGTGTGGTGTTTCCCACACAGATGTGCCCAACCCAACGGCGTTTTCCCCAAATTTCTTAAAGTTCAAAGGAGGTTGGAACCAAAGTGCTTCACTGAATGGTCTAATTTTGTGTTTTACTTGCCATGGAAGTAGCAAAGATTGAGTTTATCAAACAAATGCTCGTTGCCATACCATTCAATCAATTTTTTGCCTTTTGCAAGGGCTTCCTTGTGCTGTTGGTAAAAATAATGTTGCTTTTCCAGGATGTCATGTAAAGTGATTTCAGCTGTGTTTTTTCCACTCCTGACCTCTGCAATGCTTCCATTTCAGACAGTTTCATACATTTATTGATTACATGAGGTACTGTTTTAATTTCTAGGAAGTAAGAACAGAGCCCTTAAATCATCCAGACTCTGAAATGTTTTAATTTCCTCAAGTAAATAGAGCATATTTTGCCAGGAATCTTAAATGTATGATACATGGATCTGATTCCACTTTCACACAGGTCTTGTATAACTCCCTTCACTTCAGTGAAATTACTCCTGATTAGCATTGAGAAACAGGTCCAGAATATGGGGAGGGGAGTGGGTTAATGCCATTTTTTCTGACACTGAGTGCTCTAAAAGCACTTTGAGACTGTAAACCATTACCATTTCTCAGTAAGTGCCCTCTGAGAGGACTGGGAAGGATTGAAGAGTTTTTAACCAGTAAGTCACCTCAGTTCTTTCACTGAGGTCAGAGAGTTGGGATTTAGCCATTCTTGCTCACAGCTGTCTGGTGATGATGGTAGAGCTGGAGAATTGCTGGTCATCGGGCTAATTCCCTTCCTGGCAGCCTGGAAGCACAGGTCTGCTCCTCTTCCCAGGCCTTGCAAGTTTTCCTGTCAAGCAGGAAGGGAAGAGCTTTCCAAAACTGCTCCAGAGAGGTGTATTATTTGGCTCCTGCAGGCTCATCGTGCCTCGGCGCCTCGACATGAAGCCTGTTATTCTCCAACAACGCCGTCAAACTCCCACACCTCGGTGACTGCTCAAAGTTATGAGCACTCCCAAAATAGGGCTGGATTTTCACAGTGATAATTGAGAGCCATAACTTTCCATCAGAAAGGCTCTGTAGGTGGGAGCAGCAGCACAGACAGCAGTATCAACAGAGTCGAGGCTTTTCACCGGGATGTTTTCTACTTTTATTGCAGTATTTATCCCACAATCCGATCAAGGTATGGCCTTTCTTTAAGGGATGTCTCCTGTGCACAGTTTTGGACCCATCTTTGACCTACGTGAGAAGAACCTATGGGAGCCAAAAAAAAGAAGACTTTATGATTGCCCTAAAGCCTGGTTCAGGAAAATGTTCACATTCAGGATGGGGTTTAAGCTTTATGGACATTGTTGAATAGTGCTGGCTGCAGTGAACTGATGACTAGAAAGAAATGTTCATGCAGGGTTTTGTTTTCCTTCAAAAGAATTTCCACTGCTCAAGAAACCCACTCATTAGTTCACTTCTGATGCAAATATCAGAATATTTAAATGCAAGCTAAATAACAGAGCGATATTGTCAGTCACTGGAAGAAATAATTGTTCTTCTTCTGGGGGCTACGTGGCCAGAAAGGCTGAATCAAAGAACATTTATGGGTCACATTCTTATCTGGTGCTCTGCCACCTCCATCAAATAACACCGGAGTGGCACTGCAGCAGTTGCTGTTGAGATCAGAATCTGCATATAGATATTGTGTCTCTCAAGTTCTAAAAGTACTGTTATATTTGAAGTCAAAGAGGAAAGAGAGAACAAATAACATAATTTACTGCTGCAGATTATTTTTATGCCTGTGTGCTCCACTTAAGAGAATACTCTGTAAATGACTTATTATCAAGAAAAGTTATTTGTTTGCACTAATCAAGCCTTAAACTTGGAGGCATAATATGGAACTAATTATTTTTAACTAACTAATCAACATGTTTCATTCATAAGTTGGGATTTATCAATATAGCACATGAAAGGAGAGAACATATTATTATTTCAATTTAGATAATATGCAAAAAGCAGTGTGTTTGTAATGACCTGCTTTCACTGAATATAATCAAGCTCCAAAGCTCTATTACAGGCTGGAAATAGCAGCAGCTTACTTTAATGAGATTTCTGGCTCTGGGCCCCAGCTGTTCTACGCAAGGCTCTCCCTTTGCTCTATGACCTACCAATATGTGCTGTCACCAGTAATGAGACAGGACCTATTTCCTAACATGGGGAAAAATTGGAAAGCACGAGTTCATTCTATTCTGAGGAAACACACCCTGTTCCCCCTCCAAGGCATGAGGAGGGGAACACTGAATATGCAACATCCCCCTCTTCCCTTGCCAGCAGAAATATGACATGAAACCCATCAGGTAAGGAACTCCAAGGGAAAACCGGGAACTCTCTCCTGAACTGGTTCCCTCAGCACACAGAAACCCAATATTCATTAAGCACATCCAGAACATCTTTGTCCCCTTCAAGGACCCCAGCAAAGGACTTCCCATTACCTGCAAGGCTCGGGAAGGGGGAACAGTGGCAGTCATGGGCTCTGAATCTTATGGATTTTGTGGAATTATGCTCATCTCAGGGCCGCGTTGGGAACATGCCAGGAGCCAAAGAGCTGCACTTAATTTGCCTAAAACAGAGCAGATTACCACTGCTCTCCTGTTTAATAATGGAGATGCAGCCTGGAGACTACAGATTCCAGCAAGCAATGCTCCAAAAGGAGCCAGGAGATCCAGGTGCTGGGGGTACTGTGGCTCCCAGGTGGAAAACAAGGCCAACCTCATTTTAGTCTCCCTGAATTGGACTCCTAATATTGTTCTTTCTGCTTTATTTTTGTTATTATATCCCAGACTTGTCAGAAATTCTGCTCCAGAAAATGCTTGATTAGCTACCATTTGGGGGGGAAGGGAGGGTTATGCTATTTTTATTCTTAAGCTGTCACTTGGGTTCATTAACACTTTGCACGTGAATCTGGGTTTTTTAGGACAAGAAGCCTGTGGTTTTTTTCCCCTGAATAACATTGTTAAGTATTTCAGGAATCTAAAATCCACAAACTATTTCTGTGCCCTGAATATAAACCTCTTTGGAAAAAGCCAACGAACATTTTAGTCAGAAAATTGGAAGGCGTGTGCTTAATGCACTTTGAAATTAAATGATTTGATGCTTTTCAATTTGTCTTTTTGCCCTTCCCAAATACCCAAAGGCACTAGCCCACTTTGTAAATGAGCAGGCTATGAAATCTTACTTTGAGAAATGAAGGTGTCACCGAGTTGCAGTAAAAATTATACTCGGCACCAGCGTACTTCACAAGCCCTGACTAATTGGCCCCTGACACAGCCCTGCATTCCTCCTTTATTAAGAGGAATTAAATAAGCAGTTATTTATTTGAGAAGTGGGGGGAAAAACTTCCAAACCCTGAGAGACTGAGAAGCTTCTTTCCCATGGAATTCACTGGATGGCCATGGCTTTCCAGGTGCCTCTGGTGGTGTCCCTGGACACGCTGTCCTGGCTCATCCTCTGGGTGCTTCTTTCCTTTTACAATTTCAGAAATAAGATTACAAAGTGAGCTTTCAAATTGGCTGTTTAAAACTCCATGCCTGTGTGGGAATTTCTTTTGTCCAGCTCGAGGAAGCGTTATCCTTAAATGAAAATAGAAAAGCGCATTTGCAAAGGTCACATCGACGGATTTTGAAGTGCAGTGGTAAGAACACCACAGCCTTTGCAACACTACCTATTTCCTCTTTTAAATTATTTATGTATTTATTGTATTTTACATGAGCCATGGAAGCTAGAGGCATTTTTGCAGTGTCAGGTCATTCTAAAGTACATGCCATACAAAGAAGAGGGCTAGAAAATAGTTGTATGTAATACTGTTCATTAATATTACATAATTACTGCACACAAAATAGTTCTCTGGGCAGTGATAGGGATTTTTTTCATAAAGACTAAAGACTCCAAGGCAATGTATTCCATTAAAGGGTTGCTTAACATACGAGGGTATATCAATATATAGTACCTTCACCCAGCTGCAGTGAAATGACGAAGGCAGCTTAGTCAAATGAAGCCATTAGCATGTATAATGTGCTTTACACAAGAGTTAAAAGGTTTATAAAATCATACTTTGATATTGCAATGACCAAGCTGAGATAGGATCTAGCAAACAGCAGTTGCAGCTGCATCAGCACAAAAGTGAACTGTTGGGTTTTCTCTGCAGTCTAGAGAACATTTTCTGCAGTCTTTGAAAATTGCTCTGGAATTAAAAAATTTTCTGTATGTGTAGGCTAATATTAGCTACTGACAGCTTGCCTGGGGTTTTTAGCTCAGCCTTCCTGGAGCAATTGTTTAGGATAAAATGTTGATGCAGCTTTTCAGGTCTGTTGGCTGCTTTTATTACCATTGAATGTGAGCAAGTCCTGTGTCTTCTGTGATACACTAGACCTAAAGGAATGAGGAGGAACATCTGAGTGACTAATAACCCCATAAATGATCCCTTTGAATTTCCATATATCCCACTGCACCCTTCCTAAAATCCCCGTGCTGTAAGTATTGGGTTAATTTTGACTTTAAATTTGATTTACTAAACTGTGTTAATATGCTGTTTTGTGTACAAGATACAGCAACAACGTTTAGTGTAAAACTGGAGATCTGAACATCCTAATAGGCCTTTTGACATTCAAGAAAACATCAGTTACAGTTTATGATACATAAAAAACGGCTGATAATTCCGCCCTTAGAAAAGAGATTTTTATCCTCTTTCTGCTCCTTTTCTTCTAAGGCAGAAGATGACTTAAATGAGAGTTGAATTCTCTGTTTCCCCACCAACAGTGTGAAATAGATGCAGCAATGTGATGTTTTGCAGCGTGAGCAGTGTCAGTGTTTGACGTTCGGCTGTTGAGTCACCGAGGGCTCACCTTTCCCTCCGGATGACACCGTGACAGCTGCAACCAGCAGATGCCTGAGAGCTGGCAGTGCTTTGATTTAAAAAAGAGAGGGTTGCTGGCATGGCATTTTCACAAGGAGTTCCTTCTCAGCTCTGCAAGTCCTTTCACTTCTTCGCTCAATGGGACCTTGATTTGATAACACTCGGAGCGTATCACAAACGGCACATCTGCTGTGCCAGGATGAGCTGTGTGACTGAGCTGGAGAGGCTCCTTCCTGGGGATCCCACTTACTTTCAGGCTCACTTCATCTGTGAGCTCATCCTCATAAATGATCATGAGCAGTTCCACCTCTTGTGAGGCACACGACCTTTTGAGTACACCTGGCAAAACCGAAGATGTTCCCTGTGCTGTGTTTCACTGGGTGTGGGGCACTGAAAGGCCGAGCAAACCGCACACCTCAGGGTTGTTTCTGACAGAGCAAAAGCGAGCACATGGATTTCCCTACACCGGTTCAGCCACCCTCAGTTTTTCCTGTGACCTGAGCCATGGTCAAGCACTTATTATGTGACATTCACAGCGAGACTGTCGGAATAAAAGCAGGCTAAGAGATCTAATCCTCAGAGGAGAGCAATATGTTCCCACTTGTGGTTTAGTCTCACAGTGAAGAGGTTGTTAAAGGGTTTGTGATCCTGGAGATTGATGCTGGGGGAGCCTGGGTAGAGCACAGAGCCCTAAAGCTGCCTAATGACGGCAGCTGGAGTGGCCAGAGGAATCCTCTCCTCTAAGGAACCCAGAAGAGTTAAAGTGCTTCCAGAAATGAATCCATTAGATGCTGATGGTGATTAGCAAAAGGTACCTGTGATGATTTAAAGTACTTTAAGTGTCATTCAGACTGAAACCTCTTTCAGGTGAAAAGTGTTGGATACATCAGGACTGAGCTGCAGGGACCAATTTGGTGGATGTGGCAGCAAATCTGGGCATGAATCTCAGCACTGTGTGTGAGCAAAATGCTGCTGAGAGAATTCTCCCCTTTCCTTCCCGTTTAAAAAGTCTTGAATATTTACAGATGCGGTGAAGGTTTTCTAGTTATTTGAATCTTATGTTTCAAATTTCATCCAAAAGTTAGGTCATGGCAATAAGCTATGGCAAAGTCATGTGACAAAGGGGTTAATTTGCTTCTACAGGGATTTGAGTTTATGGCTTGAGTGATTTAAAAAACTGGAGCAACCTGGTCTAGTGAAAGGTATTCCTGCTATGGTAAGGGTTGGAATTGGATAATCTTTAAGGTCTCTTCCAACACAAATCTGTGGTTGTATGACACTGTCATCCTTTGTATGCTTTGAGATTCTCTTTACATCATCCAGCCACCAAAGTGAGAATTTCCTCCCAGGTAGTTAAATCCACTTATTTATAGACAATCCTGACTTTCTCCAGTAATTTTTTCTTCTTGGTAACTAATGCCTGCAATCCCTGCGTGTCAGTCAGGCATTTTTCCTCAGAGAGGTTGAATAAACAGCCACGAATCCTGCTGGGCAGCTGAACCATCCCAGCGCCGGCCGTTGAGGAACCTCCCAAGATTTCAGCAAAGTGATTAAAGTCAGATTTTAGAAATTCTGCTCCTATCATTCCAGTCCATCTGCATCTACCCTAATGCACTGCAAGGGTGTGCCTGAAATTAAATTAGAGCCATCTACTCAGTCTTTCCCAAACTATTCATGGAACAGCAATCTGCTGCTGGAGCCAGGTCTGTGGTGTCCGGACAGAAGTGCCTGTAAACCCTGAACTGGATGATGAGGATGATGAGGATGAGGATGATAACAACAGTATGACTAGAAAGATACAGAGGAAAATAAAGCTCAGTATCAGATGGGCTCACAGAGATTGCAAACAGTAAACAAAAGGGGAAACTATAACCCACTAATTACATTTTCACAATGCTTGTTTTCACCATATGTAACCAAGGCCGTTTTCATAAATCGAAACAAGGCGTCTATGATTGCGAAGAAAAAAGTTTATTTAATAAAATCGTTGGGAAATACTTGGTTTGGTAGAAGTATTGTCCAAATTACAGTCATGTGTCTGATTAGGCTGGAAAGAGTCTTGGAGCAAGTAGTGCACAGCCTTCTACTAAGTGAAAACTTTTGAGGAAACGTCTCTGCATATTTCCTTTTACACTTGGATTTTTTAATGGTGTATCTACATATAGCTACTTTAATTTCACTATATTTTGATATTAATTTTTGAACTGTATTTTTGTGTGGACAATCTGTCACTGTGTCCATCCCCCAAAATGGACTATTGTATAAAGCAGATCTGTGGCAGACAGACTTTTTGGTGCCTACCCTTGGACTACTTAGGTTGCATATAGAGAAGAAATTCTTCGCTGTCAGCATGGCGAGGCCCTGGCACAGCTTGCCCAGAGAAGCTGTGGCTGCCCCATCCTGGAGGTATCCAAGGCCAGGCTGGACGGGGCTTGGAGCACCCCGGTGTGCTGGGAGGTGTCCCTGCCCATGGCGCGGGGTGGAAGGAGAAGATCTTTAGTGTCGCAGCCGAGCGCGGCCGCTCTCTGTGACACCGGGCACGACAGTGACAGGTGACGCCCTGCCCTGCACAAACATGGCGGGCGCCGCGCTCCGCACTCCAAGATGGCGGCGCCGCCGGCATCCGCCTGACCTCCCGCCCACACCTAAGATGGCGGCGGCGCCGCGGGCGGTGCGCGCCCAGCCCCGGGGTGGCCGCCCCGGCCGGGGAGTC
>VZRX01018148.1:31709-42432 GCA_013398075.1 Notiomystis cincta | reverse complement strand
GGCAGGGAGCGCCCCGAGCCGCCGCCGCCGGACCCCCGAGCGCTGCGCCCCGAGCCAGAGCCTGCCCCGACCGCGCCGGGCGACCCGGGAGAGCCGCTTAAACACCTTCCATGGGGGAGAGAGGAGCCCGGCCGGCCGCGCCTTCCCCTCCCTGCCGGAGGCTGCTGCGCTGCTGAGGTAAAACCCCTCCTGCCTTGCCCGGCTCGAGCGAGGGCGGGGGACGCGCGGGGCACCCACAGCCCGGCCCCGCTGGATGCCGAGTGCCTGAGGAGGGAGCGCGTTCCGGGGGCTCGCTGGGCTGCGGGAGCCGCGATTCCCGGGGAAGGAGGCGAGCCCCGCACCACAAAACACCCTCCCGGCAGCAGAGAGAGAGAGAAAAAACCTCCTTCCCCTTCCTCCTGCACAACTCGCTGTCCCCTCCCTTCCCTTTCCCGAACGGTGAACGCTGATTTCTGAGATGAAAACCTTCCTCCTCGGACAGCCAGGACTCATATGAAGGACACGCAAAATATTGGATCATAAATAAGAAGCGAGTCTGGCGAGCTCAGAAACCCAACCCAGAAGGAGCAGCATCAAGAATCCACCCTTCTCCTGCACAACTCACTCCCCACCCAACACACAGAGAATACTGATTTCCTGAGATAAGATCTTACCCCTTTAAACAACCTCACGCGCACACACACACACACACGGTGTATTTTATTGCTAAATATAATAGGTTAAACCCAGCAGCACGGGATAAAGCCTCTTCTGCAACTCACTCCCCCGTTTCACCCTTCTGAATGCTGAGATTCTGAGGTAAATTTTTTCCCTTGTCCACAGCAAAGACTCTTTTTGAACAGGACACAAATATATATTAGATTATAGAGATGTATTAAATTATTCCAGATTTAAATCTATTTTTTGCTGCCAAGGGGTTTGAGGGACCAGACGTCATTGTATTTTTTTTTTCTTCGCTCTTAACTCATTTATGGGCGAGTCAAGGCTGCTGAGGAGGAAAAAAACAGGATAGTTAGAATCTCTTTATCCTTATTTCCCAGAAGCTTATTCTCTCATTGCTGTGCATTTCCTTTAGAAAAAGGAAACCTCTTATTTTGTGAACCAAAGATTTATTTTTCCCTTCCTCCTGGCCAAAGGAAGGAAACGGACACAAATTGACACGTTGAAATAGTTGAAGAGATTTATCTTGTGCAAAAAAAACAAACAAACAAAAAAAAAAAATCTTTATCCAAATCTGAAATAAATAGCGTGGAGGGAGAAACTGGAATATCTAGCGAAAAACAGAATACTTGCTAATCTTGCCTCACGAGAGGACAAGCTAAACACTAAACATCAACTTGTTCTTACAGGGAGGATTCAAACCCTAAATATAATAAATGGGGGATTACGGGTTTGGAGTGTTAGTGCAAAACAACACTGGAAATAAGTCAGCTTTTCCAGTCAGATTTCATCCACATCTGCAGCCTCCACACCATCATCAAAATGCAACCCCCAGCCCTGCTGCTTTTATAAATAATAACACAGCTGCCAATGGCAGTAGTGCTGGGTCAGCTTGGCTCTTTCCTGCTCCAGCTGCCCATAATATTCAGGATGAGATTCTGGGGTCAGAAAAATCTAAAACTCAGCAACAGGAAAAGCAAGAGTCCCTAGAAAAACAGCAGCTTTCCCCTGGTCAAAGTCAGGAAGCAGGCATGCTCTCTGAACCCGAGAAAGCTAAAACTGAAGAAAACCAGGGCGATAATTCTTCCGAGAACGGCAATGGGAAGGAGAAAATAAGAATAGAATCACCGGTTTTAACAGGATTTGATTACCAAGAGGCTTCGGGGCTCGGTACTTCGACACAGCCCTTGACATCCACTGCATCTTCTCTGACTGGTTTTAGTAACTGGTCTGCAGCTATCGCGCCTTCTTCTTCTACAATAATCAATGAAGATGCAAGTTTTTTCCACCAGGGAGGGGTCCCTACTGCCTCAGCTAATAATGGTGCTCTGCTGTTTCAGAATTTTCCACATCACGTCAGCCCTGGCTTTGGTGGTAGCTTTTCCCCCCAGATCGGACCCCTCTCTCAGCACCACCCTCATCACCCCCATTTCCAGCATCATCACAATCAGCATCAGCAACAGAGGAGGTCTCCTGCAAGTCCTCACCCACCTCCATTCACACATAGAAATGCTGCTTTTAATCAGTTGCCTCATTTGGCCAATAATCTTAACAAGCCACCTTCTCCGTGGAGCAGCTACCAAAGCCCGTCGCCCACCCCGTCCTCCTGGAGCCCCGGCGGCGGCGGATACGGCGGCTGGGGAGGCTCCCAGGGCCGAGACCACCGCCGGGGACTGAACGGAGGCATCACCCCCTTGAACTCCATCTCGCCCTTAAAGAAGAATTTTGCAAGTAATCATATCCAGCTGCAGAAGTATGCACGACCCAGCTCGGCCTTCGCTCCCAAATCCTGGATGGACGACAGCTTGAACAGAGCTGACAACATTTTTCCTTTTCAGGTGAGCATGCTCTGTTGTTTCCATAAGAAAAAAAAAAAAAATAAAAACCAAACGTCCCCAAAGAGCATTAAAATGCCCTGGTTGTGGGATCTCTGTGCTTGCAGCTGAAAAAAACCATATGGCTAAACTCAAAATGTCATAGTGGGAATGATCCTCCAAGCTGTGATTCATGGTTTTTTTCTTTTTAACAGTGATGGTCATAAATATATGTTGCCCACCAGCCATCTGTATTGGCCACTTTGCTTCAGCTTAATACTTGCACACAGACAGAAACAGCCAATGAAGAAATTCACTTACAAGAATTTCTACAAAGAGGAAAAAGGAAAAAAAAAAAGTGCCTGGTGGAGTATGAGAGATCTGAGGCCTTTAAAGTATTCAGCAATGTACCACATCTGACAAAAAATACTGGGTGATTGTGTATGGTTTTACAGTATCACGTGGGCTTGCAGTGCAACATAATTTTTGTAGCATTTTTGGGGGAAACTTTGCTTTTTACAAATAATGGTAATCAGTGCAGTTTGCTCTCCTCAGGAATGGCAGCAAATTTTGGTTACAGGCCATTAAATCAGCACTAAAAATAGATGTGGATGAGATCAGTTGGTGGTCTATATTTTGCTGTGGCCTTCTCCTGGCAGGAGGCAGGTTGTCTGGCAGCTCAGCCTCTCCTTCTGGGCTGACTTGTTATGAATTTGAAAAGAACTGTATAATGTTGAACCTAATTTGCAGTAGAAATTAAACCAGAAGTCCCCTTCTTTTCATCTGACCACCAGTTAAACCCAGCTTTTATGTGTGTGTGCGCCTTTTGTAAACTCCTTTAGGGTGAATTAAAAGACCCAAGAGTTCTTTTACATTTCCAGGGTTGTTTTTCAAGCTCTTCAAATGAGGGCAAAAGTAAAATTCTCAACGTGATTGCAGTATTTCTTGCCATGCTGCAAGAACTGGGGTGACCTACTTTAATACAATTTCAAAGATACAAACTGTGCAATGTGTCTCATGATGTAAAGGAACAGAAATACATTTAACAGTGACTTTGTGGATTTGGGGACGGTTGGGTTCTTTGCAAACTGCAGGTTTTTGGTGGTGTGCAGGCCCTGCTGACAGCACAGCAGCTGCTGGCAGTAACTTTCCTTTAGAGCCCTTTTTTTTCCTACTGCAGTGCTACTGACTGGTTCAGTATCAGGTAAAGCCCTTCCAAATTTAGAATGCAGAGTAAGAACTGATTTTAATGTCAGGATTTGTAATGAATATAATGAACCTGTGTCCAGCATACCCAATTTATCCAGTGAAACCATTAGAAAAAGGGACCCAGCTGGAGCTGGTCTTTTTTCAGCCTCACTGCAGCGAGCCTTGGCTCACGGTTTGATTCACTCTGTACCCTGACACGTAGCTGATGTTCAGAGTGACAGAATGAGATCAAGTGTGTCCTTGCTGCTGTGTGTAAGCCCCAAATACATACACAGGCACTGCAATGTGCTTGGATTGGCATCAAGGAAATTTCAGGAAACTGGCAAAGTCAGCCTTGACTTCTGGATGGTGTTCCAGACACAGAATAGCAGACACATGTAGTTTGATCATGGTAAAGAAATCATTTTGGTGTAGCATGTTGGTGTCTGTTTACATAAACATTCTGATGAAGCTGTACATGTCAAGACCAAGTCTGACACTCCTTCATGCCAAGAAAAGGAAAGTGTGGAGTGAAGTGCTTTCCAGTCTGTTACTATCACTTGTGTGAGGAAAAGGGCAGGGCAGCAGAACAGGACTTCAGCACTGCAGCCCTGAAAGATGCTGATTAATTTTGAAGCCATCTTGGACAACCGCTTATTACAACTTTTTTTCTTTCATATCAAATCTTTAGCTCCTTTGGTCACTTTAGCTGAGTCTTGAAAGCACAGTGAATTTTTGAAACACTGGAAACAAATAATGTAAAATTTGACCTTTGGTGTCTTTTTATTTTTTTCTTGACTATGCTGATTCTATTCCTAACTCAAAGCAGAATTTTGCATATTCCATATTTGTGTTCATGCATCCCTCTGTCTCTTTCTCTGTGCCCCCAAAGTATCCTTGCTGATGCAATCATGTACTGGACAAGGCTATTTTGTTACTGGAATCTTCTTAGATTCCTGTTTAGGAAATTATTGAAAGCTGTCTTTGCTGCAGCAACATAATGGAGTAATTTGATACAACAATCCCTTTCATTTAATATTTATGTTTTGCTGCTTAAATCATTAACAAGTGGTGCTGCAATCTAGTGAAAATGAGTTTCTTCAGAAGGCAAAATGTAATCCAGCAATCGCAAATATTTGGGGATCACTTTCTTTTTTTGTTTTTCCCTCAAAGGCTGTCTCTATTCCAGAGCCTGGTGACACACAGGATTCTGTCTGTGTTTTGATGGAAATCTTGGGGTGACCAGGAGTGAGAGCTCTTTTCCTCTTTGGAGAGGATGGCGTTGCATAATTTCCCTGTAAGCCACTGACGTGAACTCCTGCTCCCTTCAGACATTCCTGCCCATGGGATGAAATGGGTGCTCCAAATGGTGCAGATGAAAGGAAAATACTGTGGTGATCACTTTGATAACCTTGCAATTTGATGATGCCTTGCCTTGGCACTGAGAGCTGCGTGCAAACCCTGTGCTCTCTGCTCTGTTTTCCATTTGGAATCTTGTCTCCTGCAATTCCCAAACGAGAGCGTCTGTAGGAACCTCTTGCAGGGATGGAACTGGCAGCAAGGTCAGAGAAGACTTAACCAGATCTGTTAATGAAATTAAGTTTTGATGTTGTGCTTTAGCCACTGGGCAGGCTCCCCCCTTCAAAGATCTTTTGAAAAGAGAAAAGCCATTGTTCTTTGTGTGTTCGTTTGAAAAGGAAATGGTCTCCCAAATGAAAAAATGGTTCCTGAATTAAAATTAAAAAGCAAAAAACGGAGTCTTTCGGCTCTCACAGCCTTCCCTGAGAATTAATATATGAAAATGCTTCGACTGTGACTGTGGCACCTTACCAAGTTGGTGATTTTTAAGAATAATTCCTTGTACTTGTCTCCCAGCAGCACTGACAAACTCGGTGCTCGGTAATTGCGTTTCACGGCAGCGCTGCCTTCGAGATTGTTTTGGCTTTCCTTTGGCTGTGTACTTGCACTTCCTCATGAGTGGAACATCCTGCCTGTTATGCAATGCATAAATCTTGCTTTGATAGGCATTTCCAGCTTTCCAGATCTCATCTTCAGTGCGTGATGATGTTTTTTAAATGGCTCTCTGAAGGCACAAGCAAGTGAAGCAATAGTGCTCAGCTTTCTGTAAAAATGCTTAAAAAGAATTCGTGTTTCTTCCCGGAATCAGGCTCGAAAATAACTGCCCATTTCAAAGAATTTTGTACATGAGAGCAGTTCATTGTATCCACTTGTTCAAAATGTTTTTTCCTTTCTTCCCCAGTGGCTGGTTTCCAGGTATATAACCCCTTCCAAATCCAGCCAGGGCCTGTGCCAGGGAGACTTGCTCTTCCCCGAGGCAGATATGGAATGTTTGAGAAAACACACTGGTGATTACAAAACGTGTTTGAATTCCGAGCTCTACGTCAGCATTTGTTTGCCCATAGAAATGGCCTGATTTAATAAGTGCATTAAACAAATTCACAGGGAACAGGAATTTAAAAAATAGCCACTCGAATCCAAACTTTCCTCTTGAAGGGATCTTGCAAATAAATTTCTTTACTGTTCCTCTTTGGTTTAATATTTGGGTTTGAGGAAGCTTTTCATAACTCACGATGGCTGGCTACATAAAAAAGAGGTTATTTGTTTTGCAGAATTTAATTTTTATTCTAGCAAAAGCAAGGTATCATTTGAGAACAGAACAAATACTTGAAGTTGGACCTTTAAACCTGTTGCCCCATTTTTCTGTAACTCCATCAGCTGTGTAGTAATTAGTGTTTTGTGTGCTGTTCCCCACAGCTACTGATCTGTGGGATTAGCAGCACTCTAATGTGGTATGACATGCACAAGTTAAGTGCTGTGGAAGTTAACACTGTTCTTGTTTTATAAACTTACTACTGACGTTAATACTTGGGCTTTGGCCCTCCTGTGTGTTTTTGACCTCAGGGTTTCTGTTTAAAGAGAGCTTTTGTTGGAAGCTATTTGAATTATGTTTGTCTTTTTCCTAAGATTAAAAGGAGTACTCTTATTAAGCATTTTGCTTTGAAAGTTGAATACTTAGCAGCCCAGCAAAGAGTGAGAATGCAAGATATTGTGGAAAATAATTTCTGGAAGATACATGATAAATGTAGTATGTAGCTAAAATAGAGTCACACATGCTATAAACATTTCCAGTAAAGGTTTGTCATTTCTAACACTTAAAAAGTTCAAGTTGGACTAAACTTTGTGTTTTGTGCCACTTAACTTTTCCAGCTTTTTCTTATTGTTCCTTGGTGAAGCTATAAAAGATGATCTGGGCAGAATACAGCAACATCCTTTCAGGAAAAACCTGTTTATTCAAAGCCTTTAATTCACTGGGTACTGGACTGGGAGCTGGAATCCAGCATTTGCAGGGTGCTGGGAAGGAGGAGAAGCTTTCCCAGAAGCATAATCCAGTCCAAATTTGTGTTGCAATTGAAAGAGAAATGTGGAACTTGTATTTATGGTGATAAATATGATGATATTGCCTCTCCTGTGCCTGAGACACATGGCTTTGGAAATGTGGGAAATGGGAACAAAGTTTGAGAAAGTTTCAGACTTGTCCTGCTGTAATTAAGGTACAAATGTAGCTGTGAGGTTTTTGATTTGCACACACATCCTAGTTTGACAAAGATTTAAATGTCTAAAACAAGCCCCACTTTTACAAGTGCACCTACTCCATAAATGCTGATCAATAAATTGCTTCATGCAGTGGCATTTTTTGCATTATTACTGATGCCTTGGACTTCAGATCAGTCTTACTTTAAGAGATCAGGCCCAGTCTTGGTTACCAGCAAGTGTTCATACCTTGATTTTTTGGTACAGTTTGGGATTTAACACTGGGAGGCCCATCCTGGGAAGTGCTCTCAGGTTCTGGCATCTTAATTATTCAGGTGATGGTAATGCTGTGGGTGCAGATGAAATAGAATGAATTAGCAGTTAAGTTAAATGTACATTTTTCTGATGTGCAAGACATTGAATGTATGGGATTTTTAAATTCAAAGTATGATCTTCATGTGCAGGAAAAATTCACATGGAATTTCTTTTGTGTGGGAGGATGGCCCTGTATACATTGTACATGTTATGCACCAGGTGACTTTCTTCTTGGGATGAATTGTTTTAGGACTTTGAAGAATAAAGCTGGAATAGGGATTAGAATTTAATTTTTCTGTAGGCAGAGATGGCCAGTGCAGAGTCCAGAACTGGTTTGTTGGTTATTGTAGGACATTTACAATCTCAGGAACTCACTCTTCACCAGATCTGCAGCCTGTCAAACAGCACTGCTTATTCCACATTATGTTTCATGAATGTCTTCTGTTGGCTGAAATTTGAAACATAGTCATGTGTTAAGACTGCAGGTTGATTTCTTTCCTTTTGGTTGTTTTGTGGGTTTTGTTTGTTTAATTCTGTTTTGTTTGTTTGGGTTTTTCTTTTTTTAAATTTTTTATTGTGGCCTCTTGTTTGCTCGATGTCTTTCTGCTTCAGTTCTGTTTCCCAAGGATAAAAGTGTGTAGCCTTTGAGGCCTCTGATAAAGCAACATTTTAGATGCCCTAAACAAACACGTGTAAAGCCAATAAACAAACTTGTGTAAAGCCAAGTTCTTTTGGAACCCAGGTAAATAATATCAGGCTGTGGTTGCCATATTTTGTTACTGAATTGTACATACTCTGCTTTAGTCCAGGGTAGTTACTACCCCAGTATATTTTCTTTATAAATAAATAAGTGTACAGTAGCAGTCCAGCTCAGAAGCACTGTAACCTTGTGAATTGCTTCATTAAAAGCATCACCATATTGTTATTCATTCTCTCAACATGAAGTCTTTTAAAGAAAACACTTTTTTCCTAAGTACAGTGTGGTTTATGTGCTTTATAATTCATAGGTAACATCTATCTGAGAAAAGCTCACATTTAATTTGCAGTTTGTGATCAATATCTTGATTATTAGAGCTATTTTTGATGTTATGGGATGAAATGCAGAGTGATGCATTTCTTCAGGGATTTGGCCACTCCCACTAACCTTCACCAGCCTTTCTTTTTCCTTTAGGTGCATGATAAATGGATATATTTCAGATATGTTTCTGATAAAATGTCTTGGAAGTTAAGGCTGATGAAATCTGTGTTACTGTCTTCAAGGCAGTTTCACTATAAAAATGACTTTAACTTGTATAAAAATCCTCAAAACTACCAGTGCTGACTTTCTCTAGTGGTGTGCAACCTTTGAGTGTCAGGGCAAGTAATCAACTCAACTAATGTAGTTTTTTTTTCAATAATGAGCACTGTGCAAGCCTCTGACCCAGCTGAGCTTGGCATCTTGGCTGCTCTTTATTTAGGACTGGCATCTTTTCACTGGGTAGATGCACACAGGCTTCCCTTACATCCCAAATTTTGGCCATTCCTCCTTTTTCTGGGATTGCTGCTCGCTGCAGGTGGGAATGTAACCAGTTAATCTTTTGTACCAGTCTGCAGGGTCGTGTTTTAAAGTGTTTGCAGTGGGATTTGCAGCTTGTGGACCTCACCCTAAAAAAGGGACAGCTTGTGAGTGACTTGAAAAGGAAAAGAAATTCCTCAGCACCAAAAGCTTCCATTGGAGAATGCTCTTCCCTGTCAGCCAACCAGTTCAAATCCATTTTTTTTCCTTCAAACGTTTAAATTCTCTGTTCTCAATAATAAAAACATAGCATTGCAGCAAACCCTTTGTTACTACAGCTCAAGCCAACATAACACAGATATTTATTTTAGAGAGAGTTGCTTCAGGCTCAGGTGCTCAGCATAACAAACTGGGAATTGCTTGGCCTGGGTCACTTCCTTTGTGTCTCTCAGACAACTGAAATGTGAAGTGCCACGACTCCACAAAGATTTGGAATTACTGAGGTTCTGCCCTTGGTGAAATTAGAGTTTTGTGGCTGTTTGTGGGGTGGGCTTGAGCTTAACACAAGAATTGAGGAAGGAGAAGCTGCTGAGGGACATCAGGTTTTCAGGAAATGCTCCCACCTGTGTTTTAGGCTATTTTTGTCATTTTGGGAGGACTGCTGGAAATGCAGTATTGCCTTTTAATATCCATGCCTGAGTTACTCAACTGTTGGATCCTAATGGATCCAAAACCTGAGGGCTTGTACTCACTCCTGCTAAGGGATTTTAATGTAACTAGAGTTTGAAATAGGTAAGATCTAACAATGGATAAACCAAGCCAGTAAATTAATTCTGCTAGGAAAAGCAGAAAACTGTAGGAAATATATAAAAGAAAAGCACAGAATTTAAGAATTTAAACCCTCCTGATAGTTTCTCTAAGGTGCCTCATTTATCTTGTAATAGAAATGACCACGGAAATAAATCCTATGGGGAGGCAGGGCAGTGCTGTGCTTTTTATAGCAAATTTGATATTTGCTAGACTTAATAAAGGAACTGGTTCCAAACTCTGGCCTTTCTAATGCTATTTGAGACACAGCACATCCGGGTTGGAATACGTGGCCTGTTCTGTCTCAGTAATAAACTGTTCTGAAGAGAGGAAAAATACCAGGAAATTCGATTGAAAAATGGTATTTTTTAGTGATCAGAATGTAATTTACAACTTGGAAATGGATCAGGAGCTGGTGAGTTCCTGCTCTTGGAATAGTCTGAGGTATTTAAAGTCCAGCATGAGGGATCAGTGAAATCAGGAAAGGCCCTTGCAACACGCAATCACTGCTGCTTCAGCACTGAAATAAAGCACTTTATAACTCACCACTGCCTTTAAAAATATTCCAAGCTGGATCTGTGTGCTTTGGAGAAATTTCAGCTTCACAGCCAGTGTTAGGGACAAAAAACATACTCAGTGCTGGAATAACAAGAGTTGTGGAGAGGCAGTTGAGAGCAAAAATGTCCTGAATTGCTCACGTTTCTTTTTCTTGTTTGAACAGAGACTTCCCAATGCTTGAGCTCAGTTCAGAGGGGATTCCTTAGAGCAGGAATGAAATAAAATCTTTAGAGCTGATGTTAGAGAGCTTCTTGGACAGAAAAAAATTAAAATCAAAGTGGAATAATGTAATTGTATAAAATTCTGTCCAAGTCCAAATGTGTAAATACACAGA
>VZRX01018148.1:0-31661 GCA_013398075.1 Notiomystis cincta | reverse complement strand
ATATATATATATATAAAATCAGATATTATTATAGATTAGATATATAATATTTAATAATATTATAAATGTTAATATTCCTCTATCAGACTGCCTTTGGTACATGGTTTTTGCTTGATTCTGGGGTGGTTTTGTACAGGAAAAGTGAAGTTTTTGTGTTTCAGGTGCTCTTGTTTAACACTGGCTCTGTTTGTGTTTGCTTGCAGGATCGCACGAGGACTTTTGACATGCACTCACTGGAGAACTCCCTAATTGACATAATGAGGGCTGAAAATGATTCACTGAAAGGTAAATTTAGACAGAGACTATTTCCTGCAGAAAATAATTGGGGAGAGGGGCTTACTGAGAATAAGAGACTTCAGTTTTGGTTAGGAAAAGTGAATTACCTTGTGCACCTGATGCCTTTCTTCAGTTGCCTGAGTGAAGTTGTTACAACCCAGGAGCACTGGAGGGTGCCTGTCCTTGTCCAGAGCAATGCAGAACACAAACACAGGCTGACCTGTTGTGTTATTTGCCAGGGGTTTTGATCAACTTCAGGAATTTTTGCAGCTCAGCTGCTTAATAGGGTTTTCTTGATGAAGTCATAGTTTTTTTTCCTGTTTTGGGAAAGAATAAGGTTTATCCTTTTGAGAAAAACACTGAGTATTTAATCTATTTTTTTTCTTGGAACCACTGGGAAAGGAAAAGAGAGGTCAAAGTGACTTGCATTTGGGATTTATCTCTTTTTTTTTCTTTTGTTTTTTTGGCAAAGGTAATCTTGCTCTGGAAATACCTCAGCTTACAAAGTATTCAAAGTATTGTCTGCACATAATTTTGTCTGAATAGAAACTTCTTGTGGTCTACAATTCAGAGCTGTAGTTTCATGTCCTGTAGGATGAGTAATCCATTTCAGTTCAGTGGTTACTTGTATGAGTGGAGTAGACAAATTCTCACACACACTTCTTATCTAACCACTCACTTTTGTTACCAGTCATGAGACCACTGAAAAAAAACAAACCTGCACTTGTGGTTTCTGCAAGTAAATTCCTTTTGCTATCAAGGCTTGCGGTGGTAATGAAATCTGACTTGTTTTAATAGCAATTCCTGCTCAGAAGACCAACCTTTGATAAACTGGCAAGAACTTGTGTTTGTTGCCTTCTCTGTGGTCTGGAAATGCAGCTCGAGTTTCCCATCCCTGAGCAGAAGTTCAGTGTGGCGAGGAACACCATGAAATAACTTCCCTTTTGAAATGACAGGGAGAGCCTGATGTGGATAAAAGTGAGGCCAAATCAATTAAAAACCTCTTTATGCAGTGGGGACAAGGCTTTTATTAATGGCAAGTATTAACAGNGCATGGATATGTGAATAATACTGGGAATTAGAGTGATTTTTGCCTCCCTTTGGAACCTTTTATGATACCTTTTATGATACTGTAAAGATTTCGGAGATTACAAGAAATTTCAGTTATTCTGAATTTGCCAATTAAAACAAAGCAGTGCCAGGGTATTTTATGTTGTTTTTTTTTGCTTCTCTANATTTCCTGCAGAAAATAATTGGGGAGAGGGGCTTACTGAGAATAAGAGACTTCAGTTTTGGTTAGGAAAAGTGAATTACCTTGTGCACCTGATGCCTTTCTTCAGTTGCCTGAGTGAAGTTGTTACAACCCAGGAGCACTGGAGGGTGCCTGTCCTTGTCCAGAGCAATGCAGAACACAAACACAGGCTGACCTGTTGTGTTATTTGCCAGGGGTTTTGATCAACTTCAGGAATTTTTGCAGCTCAGCTGCTTAATAGGGTTTTCTTGATGAAGTCATAGTTTTTTTTCCTGTTTTGGGAAAGAATAAGGTTTATCCTTTTGAGAAAAACACTGAGTATTTAATCTATTTTTTTTCTTGGAACCACTGGGAAAGGAAAAGAGAGGTCAAAGTGACTTGCATTTGGGATTTATCTCTTTTTTTTTCTTTTGTTTTTTTGGCAAAGGTAATCTTGCTCTGGAAATACCTCAGCTTACAAAGTATTCAAAGTATTGTCTGCACATAATTTTGTCTGAATAGAAACTTCTTGTGGTCTACAATTCAGAGCTGTAGTTTCATGTCCTGTAGGATGAGTAATCCATTTCAGTTCAGTGGTTACTTGTATGAGTGGAGTAGACAAATTCTCACACACACTTCTTATCTAACCACTCACTTTTGTTACCAGTCATGAGACCACTGAAAAAAAACAAACCTGCACTTGTGGTTTCTGCAAGTAAATTCCTTTTGCTATCAAGGCTTGCGGTGGTAATGAAATCTGACTTGTTTTAATAGTGATTCCTGCTCAGAAGACCAACCTTTGATAAACTGGCAAGAACTTGTGTTTGTTGCCTTCTCTGTGGTCTGGAAATGCAGCTCGAGTTTCCCATCCCTGAGCAGAAGTTCAGTGTGGCGAGGAACACCATGAAATAACTTCCCTTTTGAAATGACAGGGAGAGCCTGATGTGGATAAAAGTGAGGCCAAATCAATTAAAAACCTCTTTATGCAGTGGGGACAAGGCTTTTATTAATGGCAAGTATTAACAGCTTTGGTTTATCTTCTGTTTGGCACCATCCTACGCCCCCAGCATTGTATACAGAACCAAGAATCAGGTGCCCTTCCTTGACTGAGCACCTGGGATTTGTCCCAAAACCTTCTATCCACCTGCCAGGCAGTCCCAAACCAGGTCACAGCTCTGAAATCTGGCCCAAGGTGACATAGCCAGGAACAATAAAATCTCCCTTTAACTCTGAATTTAACAAAGTCTGCTTCATATGTATTTATGGTCAGCTGCTAAGCAAGAGTACTTCTGAGAGTAGCTTAATGTTTAGTTTAAATGCTTTGAAAAGGTTCTTTGCAGTTGAAATATTTCTTTTTGAGTGCTTAGCATGTTTTAAGAGTGATGGAATAAGTATGTCAGCAAAGAATACAAATAGTTCTGACATGCATTAATTCCTGCTTTAGCCTGAGTGTTAATCCCCTCTGCAGAGTCATCTGTGGCTTCTCTAAAGTTCTGTGTGCCTTGTCTCACACTGATTGAAACACAGGGATATCAGTCAGGTCCTGGCCTGGGAATTACTGCTTAGATTCCTTGTGAATTATTATGTTTCAGTGTTAACAGTTACATAACTGTACAGAAAAAAGCCTCAAAGCCGGGATGAGACATTTAAATGAAATACTGTGTTGTGAAGCCTCATTTTTCAAGGATCTCCTTGTCAAGAACATGAACTTTGCTTACAGTGAAGTGTGCAGTGCCTGAGTTTGGCACAGCACTCAGTGACTTAATTCCTGTCGTGTATTTAAGGAAGGGATCTTTATTCAACCCGGTGTCCACCGAGCCTTGGTAGCGCTGCAGAGATCATCCCTGAGTAGGGTGGGGTCTGTAAGGAGAGGAAATACCTTTAGTTAAACCAACTGATACAGCTGGAAAAAAACTGTAAACTGCTGGGACAAAACATTCCACATCAGGCCTGGAGTGGGGCTTGTGATCACGAGCCCTTTGTGTTTATTTTCCATCTGCTACCACAGATCCTGTCTCATGTTTTCTCTTCTCTTACCCCATCTTTATTTAAACCTCGGGTATAGAAATCTTTAAATAGGACAAATTATGGCTGTCAGCTCAAATCTTGTTTGCTGTTTCAAACACCTGCATTTAAATCAGCAGCTCCATAAGAAGTTTTTCGGTTTGCATTTTAAATGGGTTAATCAGTGCATGCAGTGCTTTGAACTAAAGTTGGATACTCTCAGAAAGGAAAAGCTTCTGGGTTTGAGACTTTAAAAATAGCCTGGGCAAGACAGCAATAAAACATACTGTGGAGAGCAAGCTCAGAGAGGCATGGAAATAATTCAGATGATCTAATAGGGCTCACAGCTATCTTGTGAGAGGTTGAATCCTGCCTCAGCTGAGTTTCGTGTGTAACACTAACAGCACCCCCTGCACACTCTCAGGGACTGCCAGAGAAAGAGGTACTGTGTAAAAACACCCCTTCAGAACAACTGAGAGTATGGGCATGATAATAGACATCAGTCACAGTTTGGAACCTGCTGTCTCTGGGAAATCATTTCCATCTTCAAATGATGTGTTCAGAGCAGCAGGCTGGGAATTCTGTAATAAAATCATAAGTAGGAATTCTTCCAAATGTAACAAAACCCATCCACAGTGTGTTCTTCGTGTCTGAGGTGATTAAGCTGTGCTAGCCTTGGATTTGTGTAGGTCAGTAAATAATTCTTAGGTTGCCTTGCTATATGAAATAAATAATATTTTCTGTGTGAGGTTAAAAGGTGAATCTCACAGTGATTCAGTACACTCAGTATTACCTTTTAATGCTTTGAATAGGCATTTTACCATTTTCTCCCCTTCTTTTAAGGTATATTTTTATCCCTGCTCAAATCCTCTTCCTTTGCTGAGCAGCTGCCATTTCAATATGTTATTTTTATCCAGCCCAGTGAGTGTGCTGCATGCTGCACAGCCAATGTCAGCCTGCAGAAGCCTTTCCCTGGAGACTTAATTGCATCTTCTTTACAATGTGCTTGGCCTTCCTGAGCTGAGCCTGGGATCCAGAGCCTGATTTTTGAATCTGGGTCTTCCAGATGGCAATTTGAGCATTACTGTAATAGTAGTAGATTGACTAAATATTTCCTTGTTAAGTGACACTGAAATGTCTTTAAATGCTTTATGACTGGTTTGCTACTGAAATATCCAATATTTCAGAATATCAGGTTATTGCCTGGAAATGATGCAGGGTGGGATGGATGAAGGGAGCAGGGCAGGATGTCTGCTTCCAGCATTGCAAAGCCCTCCTGTAAAATTGGGTGTGAACAGCTCAGTGCCTGCAGGAATCCTCTGACTGTGACATAGTCTGGAAAACTAAACACACTTCTGCACAAAAAAGAAGGGTTTAGGAGTGGAGTAAGGTCAGACACCAAGAGGGCTGAACAGCAGCTCTAAATTTTAATTCTGAAGAGCCAGAATGCTGAGAAATTCAGATTTTCTCTGAGCAAGCTGAGAGACTGAGCCGTATTTTTAAAACGATCACCAATCCCTTAATATTGACCTGAAAAACCACGGCAAAAGTGAAGAAAATACGTAAAGTTTGTAAAATGTTCTTTGATGAAAGGGATCCAAATAGTTTTGAGAGCATTTTTTGAATATTGGATAAGAATCTGAACTGTTTCTTTTCAAGCCATATGGATTATGCAGCATGTTCATATTAATGGGACATTTGGGTTTCTGTGTGAGGCAGAAAATTAATGGGAATCTGCTGGGAGTCAGTCTCAGTTCTCTTTAGGGAAGTTTAGGGTCCTTTATATATGAACAGGACAAAATCTGACATCCTTTAAAATGTAAAATAATAGATATGGAGGTTTTTCACAGCTGCTGTGGTGGTTACACCTCAGACTTTGGGGTTTCATCTCCGTGGCCAGAACCTAAGGGTTATTCATTTGCAATTTTTTAATGTATCCAGCTCCAAATAAAATGAACAAACCCTTCCTTTCAGGTTGCAGACAGTTCAGGTTTGCCTTCATTTTCTTTGGAAACTGTTGATGAGTTACTGTGTGAATGTTTCATCCTCAGGATCTTCCTGAATTTTACCTCCTATGCCGGGAAAGGTTAATGGGATTTGCAGACCCGAGTGCCTGTTAATTAAGAGGAAAATTGTTTTACTATGTCAGAATATTGCAGAACTGGGTCTAATAGCACTGAACTACTGCCCATGCTGAAGGAGCTGAAATGGGGGAAATTCTGTGGGAATTTTATTTGAAAACAGCAGTTCCCATTCCTGTTGCAATCCACTGATTTCAGGTGGGTTAAAGTAGAAGTATTACAACTTTTACTAATTCTGTATTCTAAAATATTAACAAGCAAGGGCCCACTTTCTTTCCAGATGCAGCTAATACTCAAAATTTGGGGGCAATACTCAGTATTTTAATTTTTTAATTGAAGTGTTTGTTGAGTTATCCCTGCCTTTCCAATATTTGGGATTTATCACAGCTTTTGTTTAGAAACAGCCAACAATCTTGTAAGAGAATGAAGTCACCTGGGCAACAGGAAGAGACTAAAATCTTCTATTAATAAACACTGAGATCACATGCACAAATTGGATTCTAACCTGCCACAGAAGTAATGGGTACAAACCATACATAATGTATGATTTTACACTCATTAGCTATTACCTCATAAACTCCCAGTCATTTAAATGGACTTTTGGGGTTGTGGCTTCAATGAAATTGTTTGGAAGAGATGCTGCATTTGGTAAGGATTAGAAAGGCAAAACTGGTTGGGAAATCATATCTGAAACTTGCAAAAAAATGTTAGAAAATGGAAACAAGGGGAATTGGACTTAGGTAGCACACAGGGAGGGAAGATCTGCAGTGAGGAGAGATTCCAGGAGCTGGGCCTGGTCAGAGAAGGGAAGACTGAGAAGGGATCCCATCAATCCATAGAAATATCTCCAAGGGGTGTCAGAGGATGGGGCCAGACAGGAATTACTGAGCAGTTTAAACTTTCTGATAATACCTGTCTATGATAAAAATGCTGGTTTTGGCAATGCACATCTCAAACAAGCAGCAAACAACTCTGGTTTTACTTCACCCCTGCAGGATTTTGAGGTGAGGAACCTTGATTTATCCTCTGTCCAAAACAGAGCCATTTAGCACTGAACCACGGGGTATTGATGTAACCACCCTTTGAGACCAGGAAATTCCTTCCCCTGCCACCTCAGAGCACTACAAAAATCCCAGGGTTTTCTGATCTTAATCCAATTTGGGAATCAGTGTCAGGATTCCTGTGAAATCCACTGGAGCGGACCTGTGTTTTTCTGTCCAGTCATTTCTCCCAGGCCCCTTGCCATGCTGCCCCATCTCCAGAGCCTGCGTGGAAAATTAAATGCCTCTCATACTTCTCAGACAAGATATTTCCTTGGAATGTGTGTGCTGTAAATGATGTGGCACTCAGAGCTCTTTAAAACACTGCAAAACATTGAAGCAGTGCTGAATATTTTTCATGTCTAACTCGGTGATTTGATCTTCAGAAATGGTACAGCCAACAAAATCGTTCTGAATGCCGTGACAGCAGCCTTGCTAATCTGATTAAAACCTTTCTAAGGTTTTCTTGCTTTCTTTTTTATATTTGTGGCTTCGTGAAATTAATTCCATCCCTTTTTTTTTTTTTTTTCAGAAGCGTGTTTAATCTTCTGCCTTGTTTAATATCACTGTCCACCGAGTGGGTTTTGGTTGGGTTTTTTTTTTCTTTTCTGAATTCTTACTTTGATAATCTCTGACCATTTTGGATCATCTTCAAAGCTGCCTTTAATTTGGAGCTGTATTTCATGAGGAGTGTCTGTTCCTTGTTTTAGAAGACACTGAACTCTCCTGCCTCCCTTCCCAAACTGCTCAAACTACCTGTCTTTTTGCTTTTTGCTCACTTTGTTCACTTTTTGCCTTGATGTTGAATCGTTTGAGTCTTTTGTTAGCCACGTTTTGCATGATCTCTGCCGTCGTGTTTGTGAGCCTTGAAATGGCATGAAAGAAGCAGAAAGAAAAGCCTGAAGTGCTCTTCTTAAAACTGGAGTTAAAAAAGAAATGGGTGTATTGAGAAAGGGGATGGGTTTTGAGAAAAAATAAGGAGGTGAATGCTGAGGTGTGAGCGTAAAAGGGAAAAATTTGGTCCCAAGAAAGTCATAACTTTTTAGTAGTGGGCAGTCATTGCTTATACCCAAGAGCGACTAAAATCTGAATTTTGCATCAATTATTTAAGATATTGCAAGAAAGAATCACAATGCATATAGAATTCATGTATTAAGTATCCACTTATTTTAATCCAGCATTAGCCAGAATGACAACAACTACTGCTGAGGTGAATCTGCAAACACATTTTAGAGTAGATTTATCCATCCTTGGCTCAGTGCTTTGTGTGTTGGGATGCAGATTGGTCAGCTGTGAGGACAGGTTTTTTCCACTCCAGTGTTGATGGTTGGGCTGTCAGGTGAGTGGGGCAGTGACGTGCTGCCTCCACACAGACACATGGCAAATGAGGTGCAGGGAGTGGTGTTTCAGCTTTGCTCTGAAATCCCATTAGCAGGAATCCCAGCTCAGCACTCAGATGGGGTATGAGAAAAGGATAAATGTTGTGCATGGAATGTGAGGATACTTCTATAAATATGTACTTATAGAAATACTGCTGGTGCCTGGTCCTGTGTAGCACTTCTTGAATCCGGGCAGGGGAAATGGGGATTCTTTTAAAACACTGTTTTCATTTTCTCTTCCCATTTGGATGGGGTGTGGGGAAGTGTGTGGTATGGTTTTGTCACATGTTACTGGGAAAATGAGTGTCCTACCTGTGCTCTTCACTGGAAAAACGAAAAATGGGGAAATGTTCCACTGCAGAGACTTGAGTGTGTTTCATCATAGAAGCGTGGAAGGGACCTTAAAGCTCATCCAGTGCCACAGCAGGGACACCTCCCACTGTCCCAGGGTGCTCCAAGCCCTGTCCAGCCTGGCCTTGGACACTCCCAGGGATCCAGGAGCAGCCACAGCTTCTCTGGGCACCCTGTGCCAGGGCCTGCCCACCCTCATAGGGAAGGATTTCTTCCCAGTATCCCATCTAAACCCTGCTCTCTGTCAGTGTGAAGCCATTTCCCCATGTCCTGGCACTCCATCCCTTGGAAATTGTCCCTCTCCTTGTTTCCTGGTGGCTCCTTCAGGCACTGGAGGCCACAATTAGGTCACACCAAATCCTTCTCTTCTCCACGCTGAACAATCCCAATTTTTTCAGCCTTTCCTCATGGGTTGCTGTTGACTTGCTCATGTGCCTGTTCCCTTCTTGTTTGGGAGTGAATTAGGAGGATGGTTAAAAAAGGAACCAAGGCCTCGTGTTGCATTCCAGACTGTCTTGTGATCATTCCTTCCACGGACAAAAATAAGTTGCTTTGAACCTATTATTGTACTTAAGGAACTCCAGGTTTAGATCTTGCAGTGTAAATCCAGCTCTTGTAAGTCACAGGCAGGTGATCCAGGAAAAAGCCTGGACAGAATTCCTGCTGCAGGAATTGGTGATGGCATGGACAGATACCAGAGCTTTTGGGGTAAATGCTGCATATAAAGCCTGCAGGAACACAGTGATTACAAACCTTGACAGCAAAGGGGAGATTTGGGAAGGTTTCACACCTTTCCCATGTGTTTTCATAAGTTGTTCAATAAATTCTATACTAGGTTCAAGAAATTGTTCTTGTCACTTACAAAATAAATTTTATCTAGCAATTTTTAGTGTATGACATCCCATTCCTCCCTTTCCTCCTGTCAGAAAGTCTGCCATTAACGAAGCCACCACGTTTGAAGTAGTTTTGTAGCTGCGAAGCTGATTCCTGTAATGCTTTTCCTTCTCCCAGCTGCAAACTCTGCCTTTCATTTCTTACTTTTCAAGTGAATACAGTAATACTTGAAGTGTTCAAAAGATAAATGCTGCCAATTATTCCATATCATAAACTGGAAGATGTATTGAGGCAAAAGATTGGATGTTTTTATAACTTGCTGTCTATTCTCCAGCAGTCATACATGAATATAAAATAAAGCTCAGTACCATGAGCAGTAGGGTGCCTGCTTTCCTGAAATACAGTATAATTCCAACTAACATCCAGTCTCCAGCTGAGGGTTGTGCTCCATGATTTGCTCCTCTGCTTTTGGTTTCTTATCTCACACCCTGTGGGGGATCCTGGAGAAGAGTTATAATCAAATACATACAATATTTAAGGCTCCCACTTAGATTGATTTGCAGTATCCCACTGGAATATAATTGGAATTAAGGAACAAATATTGATCCCTGGTAGACAAAGCTGTAGCTGTGTCTAGGATTTGTTGCAGCTTGGTTTAGGAGAAGATTTTTCTGTGTTGTGCTATTTGATAGCAAAGAAAACTTCAAAGTTAGCTTTGAAGCTTCTGTACTTTTGAGATGAAGGAGACTGAATTGGGTTTGTCACCTTTCAGGAGTAGTTAAGTGGTTGTTGAAATGGAGGAAAATCCTGGCTGGAGGTTCCTTCAGTCCAGGGGCCCCTTTGGTCTCAGAGGGCAGCAGCAAAGCAGTGACACTGGTGGTGGCTTTTACAGCCCTCACACAAACTCAGCTCAGGGTTTCCAGAGTTAACCTTTTTTATCCCATTTCCCCTGCAGACTTAGGCTTGGACTGTGGAGTGCCCATCCCTGGAGGTGTCCAAGGAAGGCCTGGATGTGGCACTGCTCTGGGCTGGGTGACAAAATTGGGATCACTCCCAGGTTGGACTCAATGACCTTGCAGTGATTTTTCCAGCACAAATGATCCTGGGATTCAGTAATAGCTGGAAGCATGTCCAGCACTTTTTGGCTCAGTTGCCCAATCCAGGCACTACCTCGAGCTCCTGACAGAGGTGGATTTGAAGCTGGGCTGGGCTGCAGTGGCAGAGTTGGAAGCAGGATGTTCCTTCAGGGAATCCCAGAATGGTTGGGGTTGGAAGGGACCTCTGGAGATGATCCAGCCCAAGGCAGGGTCACTTGGAGCTGGTGAGTTTGGGGTGGCTTCAGAGAGGGAGAATCCTCAGCCTGCAGGGAATGGGAGCCATCAGTGTGGGGGCTTCTTCCCAGGGATGATTCTTCCCTGGCTGTGACTGCCCCATCTCCAGGGAGGCAGCTTTGCTTCAGGCAGAGGAAAGCCCTAAAAACTTGCAGCTCGTTCCCCAGGCCTTGGAAACAGTGGCTTTTCCCTCTCAGTGCTCTCAGCCTCTCCTCCAGCCCTGGTTATTTGATGTCTAAGTTGTCAACACTCCCTGCTAGCTGTTATTGTGCTGAGAATCTGCTTTGTGCCACTCACTCAGGTTCTGCCTTTCTACCATGTGAACCCAATTAATTCAACATAATCACAGGTAAAACAGTGTTACTTACCAAAGGATTTTGCAGGGAGATTCTCCACAGGGTTTTTGAAGGAAAGAAACCGGTTTGCTTTTTGTCTGTCAGTTGTTTTGTGACGGTGACCTGGAATTGAAAATTAAAGATTCTAGTCAGACCTGTACTCAAGTGCTATGGAATAACAGAAACTTCATTTTGTTCCTGTTCTTGACAGAAGGAATGGTAAATACTTGTCTTCAGGCATCTGGCTTTACTTGAAATAAAGCATAATATTTGCATCTACAATAATACTCCTGTTTTTCAGCATTTGTTTGGACGTTTTGGACATAAGGTAGAGCTGTGTTTCTTAACAACATGTTTTTTAAAATCTCTTTTTACATTGGGTTTCTTTAAAAGTAAATTAGGAGGAAAAATACAAGTTTTGGCAACTCTGCTGCTTAATTTTGCAGAATCAGTAATTCCAAAGGTGCTAATCCTTGGTTTTACTGTGCAGCCAAATTGAGGCTCCTTTGCTGGTTTCATGCTGATTTTGACATTGCTGAAAGTGTGTCAAATATACATTCTTCAGATGTATATTTAGAGCTGCTTAATTTTTGTAAGACTGCTTTAAGATTAATAAAATATTATTGGAATATTTTTCATTCTTTGAAGTTTGGTAGCATTTGAAATCCACAAAAAAGGGATCCTCTCATATTCCCTTTCAGTGGCTTGGTTTGGAAAACAATTTTTAGGACAGGGATCTCATTTGACAGCATCAGAGAGGGCTGGGACTGTAAAATGCAAAGTTCTGACATGGAATACATTCACTGTCAGTGCAGATTTGTTACCATTTTGTTCAGTTTATTCTGTATTGACAGAATTTATCCTGGATCAGGTGTCCTGGGCCGGTGCCACTGTGCTGGGTATGGGCTCTTGTTCCACACTCATGGAACACATCATGTGCTTGGAATAATTTGCCTGGAAGGAGATTAAGTGCCTGAACTGGGCAATGTTTCTGCACACATGCAAATGTCTCATGTGTAACACTCATGGAACTGGTGACTGATCCTTTTGTGTTTTAGAACTGAAATCAAGGAATGCTTTAAAAAGAGCACTTTTTTTTGGCCTGCCTTAGAACCACAGAATCAGAGACTGGTTTGGGTTGGAAGGGACTTTAAAGATAATTTTGTTTCCCCTGCCATGGGCAGGGACACCTTCCACTATCCCAGGCTGATCCAAGCCCTGCCCAACCTGGCCTTGGACACTTCCAGGGATGGAGCAGCCACAGCTTCTCTGTGCCAGGGCCTCTCCACCCTCACAGGGAAGAATTTCTTCCCAAAATCTAATCTAAACCTTCTCTCTGTCAGTTTGAGGCCATTCCCCCTTGTCCCATCACTCCAGTTGAGGACACAAACAACTTTCCATGGCATTATCTGCTTTCCTGCTGAAAATGTCACCTAAGACTTAACTTGTAAAGGCTCTGATAAATAGAAATACTTTGGTGTGTAATACATGTAGGTAGATGAGATTTTTATGTTCTAATTTGACAAAGTATATAAAGCTCTCTCTGCAAAATCCCTGTTTGGGTCTCTAAATTTAATAGAGATAATTTAAAGTTTAGAATTTTCACTTTCCTTCCCTTGATTTGGTTAAGGAGATGTTTCATTTGTTCCCTGGTGAAACAGGGCTTGAGGTGACCTTAGAGAACCTCTTGTGAAATGTCCTCTTACCTGTGGCAGGAACATGTGATCCATGCCTGACATGTGAAATGCCTTGTGAAACACCAAGTGATGATAAAATCTCACTCTGCAGTTGGAACCAACCCTCAGGGAATAGTGGGGGGAAAAGGTAGTAAAATATTAGTTCATGTTTTTAATGGTCTTGTGCACAGCAGTGTCAATCTTGACATAATTGCAAAGTACAGCTGAGTGTGAAAAAAATGTAGGAATAAGGCTCTGCTGGTGTAATGACTAAAGCAGATTGTGCTTCAGTTATTTTTCTAGAATTTAAAAGTAAAATTCAGGAAAGTCTAAATGTTTTCTCTGATAGATTCAAGGATATCCAGCTCACTTTTAGAAATAATCCTGTGGAACTTTGGTACTTCTGTTTCTGTACAAGTCCTAAGTGAAACAAAAGACAGCCCAGACCCAAATCACCTTCCCAGTTTCAGTGAAACTCTGAAACTCTAAGAGAAAACCTTATTATACCTCTTCAAAAAAAGGAAAACCTGGCCTCTGACACTTTTCTCCATTTATATAATATTTAACAACCAGCTGCTGATGGTACAGATATAAAATACACCTGGAATCAGCAAGAACCAGGTGTTCAACCTGGGCACACTTTGTGTAGCACAAGCTTGGAGCAGATTTGGGATTTGAGTAATTTAGGATCCTTGCAGCATTTTCCAGGGCACACTTTGTGTAGCACACTTTATGTAGCACAGGCTTGGAGCAGATTTGGGATTTGAGTGATCCTTGCAGCATTTTCCAGGGTTATTCAGCAGAATGTGTTTTTATGGGTTTTTACTCAAGATGCTGACAGGCTTTGTGGTGCTTTCTATAGAGGGAAGAGAGCTCAGCCCATTTAATTGGAGGTATAGACACAAAATATGTGAATTTTCCAATAGAAGGGGAAGGGACCAGGAGCCCATTAAGTGTCTCAAATGAGAAGACACAAAAATTTGAGTGGGTTGTTTATTCCTGATGTTCCTTAAAATGAAAGTAAAAGCAGCAGATTTTTGCCAAAGATCATTGACTTTCTCTATGGCTTTATTTCAGACACAGAAATAAAGGGAGGGCTGAGGGGACAAAATAATTGAAGCGGCTGCTAATAGCATTTTAAATTCCAGGCTGATTTTATTGGGAAAACATCTCTGCATTGGTTATTAATGGGCAGTTGAATCAGTTGCATGAACACTTTGTATTTTTTAGGTTTTGTAGCAAAATTCTTGCTCAGATATCTCATGAGATAAATAAATCTTTGGCCCTTTATGCAATTATCTGAAGAAATGGGGAAGGGAAAAAACAGCTTTGAGGAATCCAAACCAAGGCTGGAGTTGTCTGATTTCTCAGCAAAGGACGGGCAAATGCCATGATCTACAAATTAACCCTTTTCCTCTGGCTGGTGGCAGTTCAAGGCTTCATTTGTGCAGCACTTTGGCTGGGTACTCCTGTAGCAAAGCCTTCTCTTAATCTGAAATTCTGAGCCAGAAGGGGGGACTCAGCTGCCTCCCTGGCCTGCCAAGAGAGCATTCCTTGCCTCAATGCTGTTTGTATTTCACAAAGTTTCACATTGTGTGAAATTAATGGCGTGTGATGAACTCTGCATTCAGGGAGCAGAGAAAGTTTGTATCTGTGCTGTGCCGGGGGAGTTTATAAACTGTGGCTCCTGAGAAATGTTTTGAAATGTCAGATGTTGGTATTTTGCGGCTTTAGACGTGAAGCGAACGCAGAAAACAAGAGGCAAATTAAGAAGAGGAAGAGAAAAAAATCCTAGTATTTGGTTCTCCAAACCTAGTATTTGGCACTGGAAATAATTCTTAGCTGGTGGCTGAGCCTTTTGGGTTTGGTTTGGGGTTTTTTTGTGCTGGTAAAGGAGAAAAGTCCTCTTGTCTTGAGTGCCTCAGGTGGGGCAGCTGTGAGAGTCCCTGGCTGAGCTGTGGTCGCCCATCCACAGCGGAGTCGTGTGTGTGTTTTGTTGCCAGCACTGAGTGTACAGAGGGAAGGAGGCTCTGTGGTTTTGTCAGTAACTCCAAAACCACAAGCAGGATTTTTATGGCTTTATAGGCAGAGCTGGCTTTGAAAGTGCTCCATGTGCTCCAAAACGTGCGAAGGCTGCCGGGCTCAGTCAGGGACACACCAGATCACCGATGCTTTGTGATTTCCTTAAATTTCTCCTTTGAGGATTGTATCAGCATCCTGCATTTCTAAATTCAAAATTACCATGGGAAAACTATACTGGTAAAGGCCCTCAGCCCTTAAGATTCTCCCATAAAACCTTTGCCTCAAGAATATGCTCCAGTCTGAAGACCAAGGGCTTTGTTATTTGGTGTTCTCGGTGTTAATTGTGAGTCTCTACCAGAGGAGTGAAATGATCTTATGGATGTTAAATAATTATGAAGTAAATTGGATTGATACAGTTTTTATTTGGAAAGAGGAAACGACTCCTGTATTGTTGTGGTTTACAAATATTTAAATGCTTAAACTAATTGCCGGCCTCAATTTTGAATGGGGAAGCAAAATCAAACACATGATGTGCTCAGAGTTTCTCACAGCACTTGCCAGGAAGAATCCAAGTTTGAAAACAGTTGGCCTGCTTTCAGAAAGAGATTTTAATGAGATTAAAAGAGAAAGAATGTGCAAGTTTGATTAGAAAGTTTGGCCGTGCTCTGACAATGGGTTCCTGCAAGCCAGCACAGAAAATGTTGTTTTTAGGGGTAGAATTGATTTGTTCTGAAACATGAAAAGTAGGAACCAGTGGGTAACTTGAATTATTCCAGCACCATGTCCTGAGTTAGTGGGAGAGAATCCATCCTGTTGGACACATTGCAGGAGTCTGGAAGGCAATTTTAGTGGCCCAGTTTTCTCCTCGACGTTGCCATTTTTCAGCTGGTTATTTGCCAGTCAGAACTGAACCCAGGATTTCGTGGGTTGTGCAAAGCAACCTGATTTCAAAACAGAAAGTATCACACCGATCTTTCACTTTCCTTGTGTCAGGGCTTCTCCTCCAGCTCGGATGGAGAGCAGTGTTGGAATATTCTGGAGCTTGGCAAGGCAGAGGGAGCCTGGTGCATGAGGAAAGGTGCATTTGCTTACAGGCACACCCCCAGGAATAGCTCAAATAAATAAATAAATGTGCAAATTCAGGGCTCAAATTGCTTCCAAAAGTTTCTTTGATTATCCAGATCCACTTGGGCAGCCTCCTGTCACCGTGGTTTATCAGTAAGTAACAGAGCTGGGCTGAGGAAGCCATGGGGGGCGGGGAGGGGCAGCTGGTGAACACTTATTTTAAATGACGTGGATCTGCAAAGGCTTGAGAATCACTGAGTCAGTATAAAGGCAATAAAACAAGGTCTTTTGGTCCTTATAACAATGATTGAAAGGCTGTTTTCTTTCTCATTTAACATGCAGCAAGGACATATGGGAGAAGGCGAGGTAACAATATTCCTATTTAATTTTCTAATGTTGACAATGTCTCATGGGAGAAATAACATTAAGTTTTTACTAGAGGGCAAAGTCCAAACTTTAAGCTTATAAGGGAGCAGTTTCACATACGTTTACATAGTCTGCATGCCATAAATCAGCATTTTAACTGGATTAGGGAGTACCTGAGGCTGAAATGATCACAGTGGACATCACCTGTATGGTTTGTGACCCTGGGGGGCTGTGTTGCTGTGTTTGTGTGTGTGTGTTGTGAATGCCAGTGCTGGAGAAGTTTATTTGGGGAATTTTGGGTGCTGATGGAGCATAAATACAGTGAGTGTCTGACCTGCTGGGTTCAATGTGTGTGTGGAGTTCTCCAAGAGCAGCTGAGGAGCCTGGAAAGGGGGTTTAAGTTTGGGAATTGCTCCCTCCCAACAATACCTGCAGGACTGGGACCTTAAGAGATGAAACAAATCACATCTGCACCAGTTCCTTAGGGAAAAACAAGGTTTAAGTCAATATTACAATTTTCATCATAAAAGGAATGAAGTTTCCCCAGCTACTGGAAGAGGCTTGATTATACTTGACTGTTATTTTAATTAAAGGTGTATAAAAGATTCTTGACATTTCAAATAAAGCAACCTGACCGAGCCTTCCATTTTTTTATTCCTATAAACTCTATGGACTGTGGATTTTACTTTTTTTTTTTCCCTTTCAGCTTCTTAGCTGTTTGATTTTTTTTCATGGAAAATGTCTGTATCTTGGTCAGATTTTCTGTTTTCAAGAAGTTTTCTTTTTTTAAATCAATTTCTTTCAAGGGAAGGAAGCAAAACCAGGATAAATGAACCTCACCAGTACATTTCTGTGGTAGATTGGGATGAATCCTGAAAAAGTAGACACAGTGTATCACATCATAGGCAAAAGGAAATGTATCCTAAAACTTGTAGCACACCTCATTACTTTCTCTATATACATTTATTCCTAAAATGCTCCTTAAATGAGTAGAAGTCTCAGTTTGTTGTGTAGCTGTTGAATATTGGACCTAAGGAGGGAATTCATGGCAGAGAACAGCTCCTGTGCTCTATTTATGATATTATACAGTGGCATTTATAACCAAAGAACCTTATTTAAAAGGAATATTATTAAGGAACTCTATGATAAAAGATTATCATAGAAGGATACTGGACTGTAAGGGAAATATTTCTCATTTTACAACATGTTCTCTTAGAGTGAGACCATTAACAAAACTCTGTTGTAACACTGAAGTAAAGTTGGGGAGGGGAAGTTCTCAGTCTTTGCAGTAAATGACAGTGGGTTTTGCTGTTTTCATTTATTTTTATTTACTAATGGGTGGTTTATGATATGTTTTGATATCAAGTAATCTAAATATATATTATATTTAGCTGGTAGAATTCTTGTTTTTCCCATTTTCACCTTGAAATTGTGTCTCTTCCCTGTAAGAAGCTGTTCACTGGGAAATGAGGTATCTGGCTCGATATTGTGAGAGCCCCAGAAACCAAATTGGCTCTTCCCTTCCCTTTTTATACTTTTTTAAAGAAACCTAATTGGAACCACAAAATGTTACGGAAAACAGTCAGCTCGAGCACCCGTTAGAAATCCTGGTTTGTTACGAGGAGGAACCTTTCCTCTGAAATATTTGGGCTGCTGGATGATGCTGCGAACTAAAAGGGTGCAATGAAATCGAGAACATAACCGCTCATTCAGAGGGCAAATCACTCCCAGTTCTGCTGATGCAGCAACTGGTGCGTTTTCCCCAATTATTCCAACAGTGCTTGCTTTGTTCTGTTAGTGTGGTTTTTTTTCCCCTGTTTTTCTTTTTCTTTGCCACCCCCTCTTCAGGTCAGTCCTCGCTGTTCCCGATGGAGGACGGCTTCCTGGACGACGGCCGTGGGGAGCAGAGCCTGCACAGCGGGCTGGGATCCCCCCACTGCTTCTCCCACCAGAACGGCGAGCGCGTGGAGCGCTACTCCCGCAAGGTCTTCGTGGGAGGGCTGCCCCCTGACATCGATGAAGGTACAGAAACATCCCCAGGGCAGCTGCTGGGCTGGGGCACCTTTTGCCCTCAAGCTCAGGGATGGGTGTTTTCCAAGCTTGGAGGTGGAAAAGGATCTTTCACGTGTCAGATAATTCGAGCGAGTTTAGGCTGCGGCGTTGTTCTGCCAGCCCAGAACAAAATCGCCTTGCCCAAACTGACTTCAGCAGGATAAAAAGTACCAAAGTGTAAAATCAAACAAACAAATATCACCTGTGGAGACTCATAAATCCATTGCAATCATTTTACAGGCCCCAGAAGTCAGGAATAGGAAAAGCTGCTCATAGTTTTATACGCTCTGTGTGAGTAGTAAGTCCTCACTCTGTATTTGGTTGCTCCTGTGTAGTCAAGGTTGTTTCTAGCAATAATTCTTGTCCTGTGGTAGGTGAGAACTCAGGGATGAATCTGTGCAGGGGCATCCTGAGGCACCAGGGATTTGTGGTGGCTCCATCACACAGCTACAGGTGGCAGAACACTGCCGTTGTTCTGGAAATAAAATTTAAAAGTCAGGTACAGGTGTTGTGGAGCTTCATTCCAGCAGAGCTCTGTGTTCTGTGTGTATGAGCCTGCTGAGGTAGTGGTTAGAAGGAATGCAACAATAAAGATGAAAAGTTTCTTTTTTAAATCACAGAATTGTTTTAGACCCCACTTTGTTTGTGTCAGAGCTGCTGCTCTGTGTCACTGCTGTGACGTGGCAACCTGAATTTCATGTCAACCACGAGAGAAGTTGAAGCTGGATTATTATAACTGCATAGAGCTCAGTTCCTGGGAATTAGTGGGTTATGAGTCTTTATTTGTAATTATCAGTAGAAAGAAAAGCTTGAGCTTTGGCCTGTCTTGTTTCATAAGGAGTGTTCTGCCTTGTCTTAAAGATTCCCCATCAGCTACTGAGCACTGCTGGGAGCTGCTGAACCTGGAGGGTCACAGAATGTTTGTTTATAGGATGAAGCTACCTGACCTCAGTGTCTTTCAAATGCCTTAAATTCAGTTTATTTTAAGTTCATGCCTTTTCCCTTCTCTCCTGTTCCAGATGAGATCACTGCAAGTTTTCGGCGCTTTGGACCTTTGATTGTAGACTGGCCACACAAGGCAGAGAGCAAATCTTATTTTCCTCCTAAAGGTAAACATCTGAAACCCAGTAAGATGAGCATTTTAGAATAAATGTTTGTGATAAGACACAAGATTGGTCTGACAGCGACACAGTGTTTAGGGGAAAAACAATTTAATCCTTGAGATTGATCTAAAGTGGTGAAGTTTCAAATGTGGCTTTGCAGCTATTATTCACTAAAAGAATTCTTCCTTAACTTCCTGTTTTTACTTTATTCCATTTTCCCTTTTCCTCCCTGTTATTCTCCTTGTAATAACAGCATTTTAAAGGCACTGAATGCCTCCCACAGCAGCTGGGAAGGATCTGTCCCTTACACGAACAACCACAGCACTTGTGGGTTGGAAATGCATGCTGAGAACACCTCAAATCTTTTTCCCTTCCTGTGTGGCAGCGTGATGTCAAACACAATTCTGAGTTCGGTTCTGATCCTGCAGACAAACAGACAGCAGCAGTGATGTTTGTGTTTTCCCTTTGCCAGGATATGCATTTTTGCTGTTCCAAGATGAAAGCTCTGTGCAGGCACTGATTGATGCGTGCATTGAAGAAGATGGGAAGCTCTATCTCTGTGTTTCCAGCCCCACTATCAAAGACAAACCGGTAGGTGGAATTGTCAGGGCCTGCACAATTCCTGGGTGATAAACACAAATTGGGCTCTTCACATTCGGCTTTTTTCTGTCTTCAGAATGTGAATGTTAAAATTTCTTCAAGGTGTCAAATTAAGAAGAGAAAAGACCAACTGACTGCTTTTGAACTAGACATAAGAAAGTTTTTTAGTCTAATTACAATGCTTATTTTTATTAGAAAAAGATGCATTTCCAGACAGGTGTTTTATGCTTGCTAATGATGAACATGTAGAATTCATATTGTCTGAGTGTTGTATGTAACAAAGATGAATCCTAAAATTCATACCATGGCATTGAACTGTAAATTATTAATATACAAATAGTTTGGGGGCTGATGCAAATCTGTCAGTAGTTGGGGAGAATTCTGCTCTAGTCCTGTGCTTCAAATTTTGGCCAGCTGTAACCAAATACAAAGCAGCCCAGTAAATAACAGGCAACTCTGGAGCCTGCTGCACTGAGATAAGGCTGGGACAACGGGAGCAGTGCAGATCTGTGTGACCAGGGGGGTGGTACAGCACAGCTCAGTCATGATTAAGTAAATGTGTCAGTAGAGGGTGAGGGTTTTTTCCCCAGAAATTTGGGTAACAAGGAAGTGATGAAATTTAGCACCCTCAAATGGTCTGTCTTAAGAGAGCTCGTTACCATTTCATTTTGAGAAGTGATTGCTGAACAAGTAGAGTTTAGAAAGTACAGCTGTTTAAGAAAGTTTTCTTCTCTGTAGGACACTGTTGTAATTTATATATTACTGAGACACTTTGACTTGTGAATGGTTAAAAAACCCAGGCTTTTTGTCCGTAGGTTCAGATCCGGCCTTGGAACCTTAGTGATAGTGATTTTGTTATGGATGGTTCCCAGCCTCTTGACCCAAGAAAAACCATTTTTGTTGGTGGTGTTCCTCGGCCTTTACGAGCAGGTACACGCTGCAGCACTGGGCACGTTGGCTGCGCAGCCTGGTGTGGGGAGCACTGGGGGAAGCGAGCCCGGCAGCGAGGGAAAGCGAGCGCGGCGACAGCGGGGGCGCGGTGCCCCCGCGGGGGGAGCGGGGCCCGCAGCACGGTTGGGTTTGCTTTGTGCCCTAGTGGAGCTGGCGATGATCATGGACCGGCTCTACGGAGGGGTTTGCTACGCCGGCATCGACACCGACCCCGAGCTCAAGTACCCCAAGGGAGCCGGGCGGGTGGCGTTTTCCAACCAACAGAGCTACATTGCTGCTATCAGCGCTCGCTTCGTCCAGCTGCAGCACGGCGAGATTGATAAACGGGTAAGGCCTGCGCCCCTCCGCCCCTGGGCTCCTCTGCCCACGCCCTCTCCTCGCAGGGGGGGTCCCTGGGGGTGGCACACGGATTAATCCCGGGTTTAGGGCCTCTTAGGGCAGCTGGGGAGCTGCTGGTTCTGGCACGTGGGAGGTGACTGTGAAACAGTTTCTCGAGTTGCTGAGCACAGTGGGAAGTGTGGCAGCTGCCTTGGCCTTTTCCAAGATTGTTGCGCTCCTCAGATGCTCCCGCTGCAAGGATTTGTAGTGCTTGTGAGATGCAGGGAGGGAGGTGCCTGCCGAGGATGGGGCAGCTCTGAGTCCTGCTCTTCATCTCTGGGGAGAGCAGGCAGAACCACCCCCTGTCCAAGAGCATCCTGGCAATGCCTTGTGAACTTGTTGCTGTGCACTGCAGCCTCCCAGCCACCCTCCACAGCCTGTGCAAAGGCTGGGCTTGGTTATTTATTCCTTTATTATTGAATTCCTTCTTATTTTAAATGAGAGGAATATGGATCAGCACTTTGCTTTCTGCCCTCTTCATCTCTCTAAAATGTAACTGCCAGTTACAGTGATCTTCAGACCACAGTTTTGGGAAACTAAGATGCTCACATCTCCTCTTCTAATTCATCCTTTGTCTCTGGATTTTTCCTACATGACTGTCACTACTGATCTTAATTTTATAGTTAATACAGCGGAAAACCTCCAAACTTGGCTGATCAGCCCATTATCATTTCACTTCTGCTTTGGCTATAAAGCTTGGGCAGAAGAATTGTAACAACAATTTGACTGTGGGCTTGTGAATTGGAATGTCTTTGTTCTAATCTTGGCTCTGAAATAAGTTCTGTACAGCTTTGAACAAATAATTTGGGCTGCCCTTGTGAAACTTGTGCTTGCATAAGCAGACACTTGAGTGAATAGGTCCATTGAAGCTGGTGGGACTACAAATTTAAGTAAGTACTTGTAAACTGAAAAAAATTTTGCAATCTATTTCCCCTTCCTTCTCTCCTCCCACTTCTTATTTCCTCATTTTTTCTATAGTTTTTGTGTGGGGAGATAAATGCTCAGAGAGGATTCATTATAGGAGAAATTGAGTTGCATGAGGGAGGTAAAAATACAGCAACACTACTTTTTGGTGAGGTTCTATTTATTAATCATTTTCTAATACTGATTTTCTGTAAAAAGAAAAACAAAATTAGTAAGAACCAAAAGTAACAAAAAGGGATTTCCTGTAAAATTAGTCAAGGAGGTGCTGCTAAAGGGAGTGCCCTGAGATAATGCACAGGAAGGGTTCAGTGGTTGGGGCTCCCACCCTGAGTGGATGGAGCTGCTGTAACTGAGCCTTTCTCTGGAGCTGGGAAATTCACTGTGCCCAGCTCAGGGGGCAGTTGCAGCCCGTGTCACACTCAGAATAAATGTGACAAAATGTGACAAGGACACCTGAGCTGCAGTTTGGCCTCTGAAGGTGGCTGAGCAGAGGGAACAGAGCAGAATCACCACATCAACGGGGCCTGTGTAGCATCTTTATCCTTTTAGCACCTGGAGAAGGCAGCACTCCCCAAAAACTCCCAACCTCCCCCTGCACAGCAGATTGGAGCATGGGGAATGTGGTGCTAGGAGGATTTTGCCTGCTTCTGCTCTTCCACAAATCGACTGAGTTGGCAGGGAGGAGTTTTGGGAGCTGCAACTGCAGCACTGGGGGAGGAGAAAAACAGATCCTTAAAAAGACTGCTGTGCTGTGTCTGAGCAGTTTATGTGTCCTGTAAGCAAAAATGACATCAAACTACTGCAGTGCCATCTGGACTGTGATAAAATTGGGTGGGTTTAAAAATCCAGGAACTTGTGAATGTCCTTCTTTGCCTGAGGTGTGTCCGAGGCCTGAGAGGAGCAGCCCCAGGCCAGATGCAGAGATAACAGCAGAGATACCACTCACAGCCTGGGTGTTTGAAAATGTTGGTGAAAACATCCCATTAAATGAGCTTCAGAGAAGGTTCACAAACCCTTCTAGAACAGGAACTTGTATCTATATTTGTTTCTGCTGTACTGAATTCCTGCCCATCACCTGGCCCTTAATGCCAACAGCGTAGGAGGGCATCAGTCCCCTGTTAAGCCTCTCATTTGATCCCAACAAGATCAGGTAGATTTCCTTTTGCTGAGAGGACTAAGCCATGGAAAAAGAATCCAGAAATGGACTGTTTATTTAGAGAATAAATGAATTGTCTTAACGTTGGGAGCTCAGACACTGAAATTTGCAGGCCACGTGCATATTTAATCAGCAGTTACAGTGTCGGATAAACAGTTTCCATTCCTGCCTGAAAGGGAAGGAGCTTAATTGGGCATCAAAAATAACTCCCATAATTTTCCAGGGGTTTGGTGTCTGCATATCAACAATAAGTTGTTTGGGCCCTTCTGTAAATCAGTGCCAGCAGGTGCGTGACTGATGGTCAGCACTGATTTCTGGGGGGATTTTTAAGGACCATGGAGGGGGTAGAAGGAGAAGAAGGAAGAAGGCCCGGAGTTTTGGGTGTGGGACAGCTGTCACAAGGGGGAAATTTGGAGTGCATAACTGCTGGCTGCCCTGCTAGAACACAGCGTGGAGTGAAGACTTAGCAGTGAAGGATGATCACCTGTCTTGTTTTGTGGCTGCAGGTGGAAGTTAAGCCATATGTCTTGGACGATCAGCTGTGTGACGAGTGTCAGGGCGCCCGCTGCGGCGGGAAGTTCGCCCCGTTCTTCTGTGCTAACGTGACGTGTCTGCAGTATTACTGTGAATATTGCTGGGCTGCTATCCACTCCCGAGCCGGCAGGGAATTCCACAAGCCCCTGGTGAAGGAGGGAGGGGACCGCCCGAGACATATTTCATTCCGCTGGAACTAAAGGATCGCTCATTTGCAGGCCTCCAATTAAGTGCACTCTTCTGTTCTCCCGACTGCCCTCCCCACCCCGCCCCTCACTCACAGCATGTCCTTTTGTAGTAGTCTGTAATTTAACAATAGTCTAACGAAAGAATGACCTATAAATGGGTATTTTATAGAATCTTGTCATTGAAAACTGTATTGGGAACTCCTTTTCGTATCGATAACATGTTGCAAGCGAGTTGCATTCTCTTGTCTTTACTACCGAGAGAACACTTAATTTCCTGCAACGTTTTCTTAGAGGAGAGAAAAATATTAAGAGAAGAGAATTGAAACAATAGAGTATTTTGGTTTTTTAATTAAATTATTGTTAATAAAGAACATAATAATACTTTTATTAAATAACCGTGTAACAATAACACTATCAGTCTGTTCTGACACTTTTCCCCCAGGGAAGCCTGTTTTTGCCTCTCTTAGGTTTTGTTTGGGTTTTTTTTTTTTTTTTTTTTTGTTTGGACTTTGGATTTTTCCAGCAACAGATGAAGTTAGCATTTACCTACCAACAGGAAAGAGCATGTTTAAAGCAACAAAAATGCATGAGCAAAGTTGAAGCAGCACTATAATAATGATCTTTTTTGTTTGTTTTTTTCTTTTTTTTTAAACTCTTTTAAGGGTTTTGAGGCTGAAATTTTAGCTCGGTGTGTATCTGACCGTGCCTCTGGCTACCACCCACATCCAAATTACTAACGAGATAGGCAGAGCTTACTATATTTTCATCAAAATGATTACATTTTAAGAATTCCTGAATGTAAAAGTTGAGTAAAGTTACTACTGAGGGGGGAGTGCACTTTTTTTTCTTTAAGAGAACTCAATTGTCTGGTTACAGCCCTAGATATCCTACCAAAGCTAGAGTAATGACAACTAGTGAACTGGCATTTCCTCTCCTGAAGGATAAATATATAGATTTTATTTTTGATGGCTATATATAACTCTATATCCTAATATACTAACATTCATCAGGGGCCAGCCTTTGCTCTCCATTTTGACGTGAAAAAGTAGAAAACCTAAAGATACCTCAAGGATATCACTGATTTTTACTGGAGTTTTGATATTCTGTTGTGGCACACAGACTCAAATTGGCTGCTTATTGGTTTCCCATCTTGGCTGTAAAGTCACTTTTCGATCCCCTCAAATTTAGCTGTAACAGAAGGCGAGAACCCAAGGAGTTTCCAAACCTCGCTTGGCACCGTTGGCCGAATTTGTGCCGGGAACGGTGCAAGTGTGCAGATGCCTTTCTTACTCTTCCTGTAGAAAGAATCCCAGCTGAGCTCCCAGCTCTTCAGAACTAATTGTGGGCAGATAAAGACACGCAGGTGTTCCAAGTGCCAACCTCGCTAATGAACGCCGGCTTTATTGGAACTCACTCCCACCTTGAGAAGCATCAGCCCAGGACGCGAGAGCCGAACGCTGACGAGTGGGTGCAGAGGGTTTAGTTTGAAACACATCAATGAAGGAGTAGTTCTGAGAGTTTATTTTTTAGTACTTTTGAACTAAATGCCCTGGCCAACTTCTCCACCAAGGATGTAGCAGTGTGCAAACAAAGTGATTCTGTGGCAATCTCTGCCCGGCCCCCGGGGCCTGGGACCACCCGAGAGTCTCCCAAACCAAAGATTTGCCCTGGCACTGCTTGGAAAACATCTGCTCCCTTCAAAGCCCCCCTCATCCCCTTTCCCCAGCCCCCATTATCTTTATGAGAAGCAGTTTTTCTGTTCAATACAGGCTTTAATGAACTGATACCTTACCAAGTTCCAAAGGTCAAAATGGAGACATTTGCTGTCTATTAGTCAAGTATAGCAAGGGAGCTGCTTTTACTGAAATCCCTGAAAATATTGACAACAGTAATGCAAATGCAGAGTGCTCTTGTGTAGATTGTCAGGGACTTTTTTTTCTCTGAAGTACATAATTATAGTTGGAATGTTCCTTTCATTTTTTTAATGCTTGTAGGTGGCTTTGGGGTGTGTGCTATTGTGCCGATCCTACCCAGCAAACAGGTGAGGTGGGTTTCCATTACAAGAAATAACACTGTTTGAGAACTAGCTTTGAATAATAATTTTTTCCCTTTGTACATGACCTGCTGAATTTCGGTACAGTGTTTTTGTAGCTAACTTATTTTGTCATGCACATAATGTATATTTGTTATGCACTACTTTTGTATATCTTGTTTTTCCAACAGTGAGCATTTTTAGGCACACTTTTCACTGACGGGATATCTCTTTATGCAATACCTCAATTTTTCATATTGCAAAGAGTAGCTTTTTGTACTTTTATTACTGAGAGATCTTCATATACTTCATTTTTTAATATAAATAATTTTAATAAATTTTATTTTCTTATATTCTGCTTTTTATACATTTCAGTGCTCTGCATACATTTTGAATTATGGATGTTGTGCACTGGCAATGCTATTTTAGAATCTGCAGAGAAAAGAAAGCATGTTGCTTAAACATCTTAGCCCAGCACCAGGTATTTGGTGTACATATAATTTAAGAAATAGTATATGTAAAGTTGAGAATTAAAGAAGAAAAAGCATGAAAGTGACAAATGACACTTGTCTTTAGACCCATGAAATTTAAATGCATAAATATAGTGTAGAAATTTAAAAGTCAAGAACCATCAAAATTGTCTACCGCTTCTTACTGAGTTTTTAAAAATTATACACAAATGCAGACGTTTTTGGTGAATGTTTAGCCATTTTTATTATTAATAAAGAATCGATGTTAGGTGTTTGATGCAGAACCGTGTCTGCTCTTTTAAATTATATTTAAAGAATAAAAGAGAGCCTGCCAGGTGGCAGGCATGTAATGTTAGTATGCATGACTAATGTAAGAAATCGTTATTCTACTAATATTCACTTGTGATTGTGTGACAAGCGTGTTTACAGATCCTTTGGTTACACTTCGATTTACAGGGCATAAACAATTCTCTCCATTACTCTGTGCTTCAACAGTGCTGGCCAGGCCTTCTGAAGGCACGGGGCTCCTCGGGGTTACCGTGTAGCCCCAGGCTCATTAACGTGTAATTAATTAGGTACCGCTGGGGGGGTGTCAGTAATGAGCAGCGGCGTTCCCGGGGTGGGGGTGGGAGGAGTTACAGAGTAATTCCATGGTTATTTTTGCAATGTAAAATAAAGTGTTTCTGATTATTTTATATGTAAAGGAACCCCACTGCCCCGTGCTTTTTTGGTATAGTCTCTACTTCTCCATACACAGACCTCTGCAGAATGCAAATTTCAACCTTGCAGTGACTGAATTTAGCGTTTTATAAGGATGCTGTTGGAAAGACTTGATAATTCACCCCTTGTGTTTTTTGAAGAGTTCAAACTTTCTGTTCAAAGGTGATTTAAAACTTGAATGTGATGAATTGTGGCAAGTTAACTTCAAGTTATGTGCAATACCTATTTCAGACTTCTGGAAGATCTTTGCAGTGTAATTCTTTGTTTTTAATTGCAGACATTTAAAAATGTCATTTTCTACTGTTCTAGTAAATCCTCTTTCTTGCTGGTGTTTCTAAAGAAAAGAATCAGAAATCAATCTTTCTACTAATGTAAATTTGAGATTATTTTTAAAAAAAAATGGAATAAAAGGTTTTGGTCATTTGCTTTATTTTATTATCTTATTTTAAAGCTACTGTGATAGCATTGTAAGAATTGGGACAATATTGTATTCAACTGTTTTATTTTTTATATTTTTAAATTTTAAAGTATAATTAGTTTTTATAATTTTCATCAGATTTTTTTGTTATATTTTTTGGAAGTGAAACTTTTAGCAAGTGGGTGTCTAGTTTTTACTAATCCCTAATATGTTTTTCCCCCAATGTATTGCTCATATTATCAGAAGGAAAAGTTATTTAAGTATGTCAGTTAATTGTACTACTTGGCTGAATTTCCATATAGTTTTTACTGTGTATGGGGAGGTTGTAGTATTTATTATAGCATTTTAAATAAGGGTAATTCATTTTTTATTAAAGTCATTTTCACGTTTAAGTTCATATTTTTGTATGTTCTACTCTAAGTTATATAACACAAGTTACTTTTTTTAAAGAGTTCATTTGTTGAAGTGCTAGTGAAAATTAATGTTATTAAATAGTTTGCAAATGACTATTTATACCAGTATGCATATAATTTTTAAATATTTGTAATGTGAGATGTTGAATGAATAAAACTTTTAACTCAGTGTTTCTCCTTAACTTTTTTTATTTTGAGCTTCCTGCAGGAACTTGTTCCTTTGTGGTCGAAGCTCTCGGGGCTTGGGGAGGGGATTTTGTTGGGCTGTGTGGGGTGAAAAGGACTTCAGGGGAAGTTCTGCTGCCCTGCTGTGCTGAAATCCAGCCAAGGTTCCTTGGGGAGTGAAGATCCAGCAGGTGAGGAGAGAATCCCTGGAACCCCACAATGGTTTGGGCTGCAAGGGACCTTAAAAGTCACCCAGTGCCACCCCTGCCATGGCAGGGACACCTCCCACTGTCCCAGGTTGCTCCAAGCCCTGTCCAGCCTGGCCTTGGACACTTCCAGGGATCCAGGGGCAGCCACAGCTGCTCTGGGCACCCTGTGCCAGGGCCTGCCACCCTCACAGGGAGGAATTCCTTCCCCATATCCCCTCCATCCCTTGTAAAGAGCCTCTCCCCATCTTCCCTTCTGGGACTGGAAGGCCACAGTTGGGTCAGCCAAATCCTTCTCTTTCCCGGGCTGAACAAGCCCAACTCCCTCAGCCTGTCGGACACCACGGTGCAGCCCTGGGACCAGAGAGAGCCCGAGCAGGGCCAGGCAGAGCCCAGCACGGCAGGGACACACGAGGGATCCTTTTGGGATCTGACAGCAACAGAAGGAAGACATCTGGCATTTTAAAGAACTTGTTTCAGCCTTTAATTTCAAATCTCTGAACTTGAAGCAGCTGGGAAGTCGTGTGAAGTGCTGCTGCCTTATATACCTGCTCTTCAAGGGCTGTTGGAGAGGTGCTGAGGAATCCCTGAGCTAATCTCGAGTGCCATCACCGAAGGAATTGTGGTGCAAATGCTCAGGGGATGGTGAGTCTCATTCCTTTGTGTGGGTGCTCCGGGAAATGCAGATCCTGCAGCTCTGATGGGATTAGTTCTGCCAGTGCTGGTCACTTCACTTGGTGCACGTAGAGCAGCTCCTGCCTTTGGGAAATGGGGTTTTAACAGGGATGGGAGGCTTTGCTGGTGATTCCGTGCAGGTGTTCCCAATTCCCTCACCATGACTGCACAGAAAACTGGGATGCTTGGGATCAGAAGTGGCTTTGCCAGCCCAGTGAGCCAGGAATTCCTTGGTGCTCAGTGCCAGCCAGGCAGCACCAGACACTCTTGACCAGTTCCAGCGCGTGACTTGGCTGGGAAACTTTATCCCTCCCTTCCCTGCATGGGGATTGCTGGGAAACAGCCACAGTTCTTGACATTGTTTTCAAGTGCAAATGGTCTTGTAGACAACTTGTGCTTACTTAGGTGTTCATGTTTTCCACAAGTGTGACAGACTTGCAGTGTGGTCCTGGAACATGGAGAGTTTAAGGCTTTGGAATGGGGGGAATCAGCAATGTCCTTCACAAGCTCCCTGCCTGATCCCAGTTCCAAGTGCTGCAAACTTAAAGACATTTATTTATTGGGGACTACAGTGTCTATTCTTTCTAAAATTCTCCTGTTCTGAAGGTTGTAGAATACTTGCTGAATGTTTAATTTTTCTTGCCTAGGCAGAGTCTAAAACATGGAAATCAATGAGGGGAAAGGTCTGGAGCATTCAGAACTCCAAATAATCACTGTTGGAGTGATGGGCTGATTGTGAATTGCTGGCAACTTTCTAGGGCAGACGAGCCAACAAATCCCTTTTGGATTTCACTTTGCACTGAAGCTGTAAGTAAATGCTGCAGGCAGACTCCAGAAGATGGAGGTAAGCCCTGCTGGGTGGAATTCCAGAATTCCCAACGTGTGTGAATCCCAGCTTTTTCCTTCCAGCAGAAGCTGCCCCCAGCACAGTCCCCGGGAGCTCTCTCGGGTGCCACTTGCAGGGAAGGAGCTGCCACATCCCAGGGCAGTGCAGGAGGGGGGTGGAACCCATCTCCTCTGGTTTGAAGGCTGAGCTCATCTCCAGGACAGGCTCTGGGCTGATCTCCGGGATAGGCTCTGAGCTGACCTCTGGGACAGACTCTGAGCCCATCTCTAGGACAGGCTCTGATCTGATCTCTGGGACAGGCTCTGAGCCCATCTCCAGGACAGGTTCTGGGCTCATCTCTGGGACAGGCTCTGAGCTCATGTCCAGAACAGGCTCTGAGTGCTGGGCTCTTGTCAGACACTTTCTGCTCAGTCCTGCCTCTCCAGCTGCCGTTCCCAAAATGCTCCGTGCGGCTCCAGGGAATCTGGGAGGAGTCACAGCCTCGGAAAGGGGAGATGAGGAGAAGCACTGCCATCGCTTCCTCTGTGTGAAATAAGCTGATTCAGTTTGTCAGAGTGAAAAACAGCCTGTGGGATAAGAATATCCTCGCAGCTGTCTGTGCACTCAGAGAAACTGAAGGGGCTGAATCAGTGCTCTGAATGCATCACTGAAAATCTTCCTGCATGCCTGTGCTCTGATTGATGCCATCAGATATCACCTGTTTTCATGGCACAGGAACTATAATTTCCTGACTTCTTGTAGGGCTTCTCAGAGAGACAATTTGATACTAAATGCTGATTTATTTGAATGCATCTCTCCCTAAGGGACGCTGCCTCAGTCACTTTGTTTATGGAGCGTGGGAGACTCTGTTCTCTTAAGGTTCCTCCACAAAAATTGCTGGTCCAAAGTTCCCAGTCCTTCTGGTGTATATAAAATGTAGAGATGTATTAAGTCAGTGTTTGGTTGCATTTTTCTTCCTGAAATTTAATTTTGGTGAAACATAAAATCTGAGATTAAATCCTCTGAGCATAGCACAGGTCAAGGATGACTGTGAGGATACACTTTTGGGTTTGTTATTCTTAATGTTTAAAATGGATGTCATTTTATCACTCTCAGCCATGGGGTATTTTTTTATCCCAAAACTATGACAGGTTGAGTTGCTTTTCTTTTCATGGGAGCAAAAAACATTGGTTTTAAATGGCAGAGTGATGGGGTAGATGCAGTGGACACACACTGTGTGCTTCAGTAACTTAGCCCAGATCTGAAATCCACGGAAGGAGAGCAATGCATAAAAAAAAATAAAAATCTCTGCCAGCCTCGTCCAACCCAAGCCTTGAAAAAAATGTTTGCTGGGGTGTAAATCACCCTCTGACATCGCTGCTGACTCACAGCCCAGGATCAGTTTGCTCAGGGATTGCTTAGGCCTTGCTGTGCATTAAGTTGTCACTTTGGCCAAGTGTCACTTTGCAGGGCACTGCTGGTGGCCTTAAGCTGAAGCCTGGTGCTGGGCTGAGTTGGGAGCACGTTCATGCCCAGTGTTTCTGAGTTTAAATGGGATTCTGGAGGTTTCTGAGGCATTCTCCTGTAAGCAGCAGGCAGTAGCCCCCAGCCCTGCTGCAGTGGGCCAGCTGTGCACAGACAGATGCTGCTCTGTACACACTGGCAAAATCAGCCCAGCTCTTCAGTCAGTGGAAAGGAAATTTGCTCAAGCGTTGCTTTCACGGGGGGGGGGGTCTGTGGAGGAGTGAAGGCAGAACAAAGCAGTGACTGCTTCAATTTCCTCTGCAGAGAGAGCAATCCATGCAGACAGAGCCCTGCTCTGCTCCCCTCCCAGCACATATAATATATATATTATATAT
>VZRX01018147.1:41980-66931 GCA_013398075.1 Notiomystis cincta | reverse complement strand
CGGGACCATCACTGCACCAAAGGGGAAGGTGCCTGACACCTGAGAGAAGGCTGTCAGTGGGTTCTCTGGTTCTGGTTTTGTTGTCACCGTTCTAGTTATTGCCTGCTTCACCTCATATAAATACTTAGTAAAGGTCTGTTATTCTTATTCCCTATCTTTGCCTGAGAGCTCCTTAATTTCAAAATATTACTAATTCGGAGGGAAAGGCAGTTTACATTTCTCATTCCAAGGGAGGCTCCTGCCTTTCTTGGTAAACACCTGTCCAAACTGCAACAAGATAATTCATTGGTGTCCATGCTGATAGCTGGCTATTAGAAAGTGAGGACGCAAGGAGCAGTACTTTTTGGGATACTTCTGGGTGTTTTCTGTAGTTCCTCAGCATGCTGTCAAGTTTTCCTTTCTGTTTCAGAGCATGTTGCTACATAGAAGTGGAATATTTTTGCCTCCTAACATAAACTTCTTTGGTGTTTCGATTTTGTGAGGAATTTTTTTTTTTTAAATACTTCTGGCAAGCTGTAATCAAAACTAGAGTTTAACTTCTCCCTTATTAGACTCTCTGTTTTCATGACTTGGAGGTTGTTGAGGTTAAATTGTCTCCTTTTGTTAGGGAATTTTGTCCCATAAAATTCCTAAGAAATGGTAATGACTAATACTTAAGGAGAACAAAAGAAGTTGCCAAGCCTAGGAACCATCTGGCTGTACCATCTCTGTCTGAGGGTTTCTCGGAAAGGGGCAGAGATACTGCGGGAATTGGGCTGGTAAAAGACAGGGACAGGGGCGGCTGTGCTCTCTTTCTCTCGTTTCGCAGGAGGATGCTCAGAGCTGCCGCCAGGGGAAGGGAACTTGCTGTTACCACTGCAGTCCAGTCCTGCTGCAGGTGAGCCTCTGCTCGGGAGAGCAGCCATTGAATTGGTGCCCTGTTAATACCTCACTAAGAGAGGAACTCTTTTCACCATCTACTCGGGGCTCAAAGATCCTGAACCCACCTCTCTCGGCCCTGACTGGAGCCAGACTGCCGCTGTCCTGGCCCCGCCATTTCTTTGGCACCACTCTGGGTTCCCACTGCACCAGTCCCGCACCCCCACCGTGCCTGCTGAGACACCTTGTGTTTGCAGACAGTNCTCGGGGCTCAAAGATCCTGAACCCACCTCTCTCGGCCCTGACTGGAGCCAGACTGCCGCTGTCCTGGCCCCGCCATTTCTTTGGCACCACTCTGGGTTCCCACTGCACCAGTCCCGCACCCCCACCGTGCCTGCTGAGACACCTTGTGTTTGCAGACAGTTGAGGAGTTTCCAACACATCTTGTCCACTACCCCGGGATTTTGCTGGCCGAGCCGCCATTGGCTTGTACTCCCTGAGCTCGTGCCGGAGCACCCCCTGCAGTCGCAGGGGAACCATCGCACCTGCCCTGCCCACCGGACCCACCAGTAACCTTGCCGGCTGTGACCAGAACTGCACCAAGGGGGAAAGTGCCTGACAGCCAAGAGAAGGCTGTCAGTGGCTTCTTGTTCTGTTCATTGTTACTGTCATAGTTGTTGTTTGTTTGCCTCATATACATACTAGTAAAGAGCTGTTATTCCAATTCTCCTATCTTTGCCAGCCAAGAGAAGGCTGTCAGTGGCTTCTTGTTCTGTTCATTGTTACTGTCATAGTTGTTGTTTGTTTGCCTCATATACATACTAGTAAAGAGCTGTTATTCCAATTCTCCTATCTTTGCCTGAGAGACTCTTAATTTCAAAATATTAATAATCCAGAGGGAAGGGGGTTACATTTTCCATCCCAAGGGAGGCTCCTGCCTTTCTTGGCAGACACCTTCTCTCAAACCGTGACAGGGGTTTTGATTTTTAATCCTAAGTAAATGCTTCTGTCAAGGGAGTAAAAATTTGTAGCTATCATAGGTGCCAGGCAACTGTTACGTTGAATAGGCAAGACAAAAGCAAGGATGATTTCTAATCTACTGTAAATCACTGAAGACTGACAATTTTGCTACTGTTTGGCCCTTGAAAAGGTGTTGCTGAAGCTGCATAAAGCTATCATTACTTCTTTGCAAAATATTATTTATGTGAGATTTTGGGGAAAAAGAAATCTATGAACTATATCTTTTTTTTAATTAGTCTTCCCTCCATCCCAAGGCTTACTGTATTTCTACCATAAGCAAACTTTATAGAATTCACTGTTTCTCAGTCCACAGAAACTAGTTGGTAGTAGGAAGAGATCAAGAGACTTTTAAATATGGTGCAGGAAGAGGCTGAGTAATGCAGGGATTTTCTTTTAAAGAAGGATTTGATCAACTTTCATATAGGAACTAGAGTTGATCTATCTCTTCATGCAGAAAATGAGACCTTGAGCTTTCAGTAGATTAGGTCTATAGAGGGTATATGGTCAACAACGTTTACTGAGTTCTCCTTCAGATAGCTGTGTATCCCTGCTTAAAAATAGATACTTATAAAAGAACTAAAATTATTTTCTGTCTGGTTGATTGGATCACTGCAATTTTGTTATACCTGTCAGGAAATTTAACACATGAACACCAGAGGTTTATGTCCAAAAAGGAGTCCAAAAAGACTTCATTCGAATAAAGGGAGAGGCCATGGGGCATTTCCCCTGGGGTCTCTCAAATTTTTGGAGGACAAAGTCTGCTTTTTATCCCAATTTCCCAGCCGCATGTCCCTCTCTCTTTCTCCATTGGCTGAGGTACTTGAGAGGTACAGACTTCCCAGAACGCCTAATACCTAAAACTTCTTTCTAATGCATATTCCAAATACACACACATTTTCTTGTCTATTCCTTGTGTTAATCAGTGGAATTCCTACGGAATCTTTCTCATTGTTTCTTTTATCTCTCAGTGCTAGTTTTATCTACCTGTAGATCCACAGCTTGTTTGTAAAGACAAGTCCCTCATTCCTTTCATACCCACTGTGTACAGAGAGGTAAGTCTCATGTTTGCTGGATACTCTTTTAAATGCATCAGCCATGAGCATACCTGACAACATTTATTATTACTAGGATAATTTCAGACAGTGACAAATGAGTTACTGAGCTGATTTCCTGTATTGCCATCCCTTAGCTCCACCTTAGCACTGAATGAGAATAGTATTAATATTTCATAAGATAAGCCTCTGATAACATTTTGAACATAGACTGAGTAGCAGAGAAATGAGGGAAGCAGTCAGGGTCAGATCCTCGGACATCATAAATTTGCCCCAATGGGCGCTGGAGGTGTACTGCATTTTGATATTTTTCCTTTGAGTACTTCCCACTGGGCAGGAGCCCTCAAACTATAGACTACAGATAAAACTTAAAAGAACCCCATAGAGCAAAATGTTCCCCCTACTTACTTTTAGCCAGAGGCCTGGGAAGTTGTGCTGGGTTTGACTGGGTGGGCTGGTTTTTTATGGGTTGATTTTTGGTGAGGAGGAAAGAAGCCAGCCACAGAAGTGATTTTCTGTGAGGAGCTGCTAAAAGCTTCCTCTGTGCCTGGAAAAAACAATTGCTGGCTGGCTCTGAGAATAGGCAGGCACACTGCTAAGCCAATTAGAAAAGCTGGTAATGCCTCTATGATAACATATTTAGGGAAAGACAAAACTGCGGGAAGTCCTCTTTCTTCCTCACCTCTGCGGAGTGGTGAGAGGCCCACCAGGCCAGGCCCTTCCTGGCGGGCTGGCCAGGCCCCTTCCCGGTGGCATTGGGGCAGCCGCCAGGGCCATGCCGCCGGGGGCCATCCTGGCACCATGAGCAGCCCCGGCGGTCGAGGCTGGATGGGGCCGCACGGCCGGAACCACACAGCGCGGTGGTGCCATGTGGTCGCTGCCACCTAAGCATGGCTCACAGTGAACTTCATTTCCTTAGCTGCTTTTACCCAGCCATGCTGCGGACAGAAGGACAAAGAAGCAGCAACAGTTTTTTTCTCTTTTTTGGCACCTCACATGATGAAAAGCACTGAGTGGAACTGACAGCTGGCACAGCCCAGTGCGGTGCCGGCAGGGACCATGTGACCAGCAGCGAGAGGCATGGTGAGCAGTTCCCTGATGCAGAGCCTGGACAGAATCAACTTTTCAATGCTGCAGATCTCTATAAAAACTTTCCGATTGATGGAACTTCAGAACAAACAAACCTACAAACACCAATTCTCTCCCAAGTCAGAGAAAAGAAAAAGGTGAAGACATGTGAAGAGAACAACATTCCAACACCAAAGTTGATGCAAAGGAGGGAGGGGGAGGAGGAGGTGCTCTGAGCGTCAGAGCTGAGATTCTTCTGCAAGCCGTGGTGAGAACTTTACTACAACAAACTATTTCCCTGTAATTCATGTTCTGTATGGGGAGATGCAGAATTCATCTGTAGCCCATGAGATAAAAGGTTCTCACGCTGGAGCGTGTGGGTGCTGAGAAACTGTGATCTGGTGAAAGGCTTGAACACAGAGAGAGAAGCTGTGATCTGGTGAAAGGCTTGAACAGAGAGAGAGAGAACCTTTGCTTCCAGAGATAGAGGAAGAAGACCCTTACTTTTATAGTAGAACAGCTCTTGAGAAAAGCAATTGTGAGAAGACAGCTTTGCTCATGGGAGGGTCTCACATTGCAGCAGGTTAGGTGGGACTGCTCCTATGAAAATTAGAACCACGTTGGAAAAGTTCCAAAAGAACTGTCTCCTATGAGAAAGGACCCCATGGCATAACAAAAGATACTCCTCTCCCTAAATGAACTGAAGTGACAAACTGACTAAAAACCCCATGTTTTGTCTCCCTGCAAAGAAGAGGAAGGAAAGAAGGACTGGGGGGAAGGAAAGAAGGACTGGGGGGTCCTGGGAGGGGGAAAAAGTGTTCTAATGGTTTATATCCATTCTCATTATCCTCTTTTAATTCTGTTAATAATTCTTCTTTATAGTTTCTTAAGTTTCTTGAGTCTGTTTTGCCCTTGAAGTGTTTTCTCCTAATCCTTATCTCATCCCATGAACTTTTTTTTGATTGTTCTTTCCCCTCCTCTGCTCAACTATAGCAGAGGAAAATGAATGAGTGATTTTTCATGAGTGCTCTGGCCTTTAGCCAGCATCCAACCCACGACACTGGGGTAGAGTTAACTTTCTTCACAGTGGCTGGTGTAGGGCTGGGTTTTGGATTTTTGCTGAACATGGGGCTGATAATGTAGAAATGGTTTAGTTATTGCTGAGCAGGGCTTACACAGAGCCAAACGTATTTTCCATGCTGTATGACACCATGCTCAGTATAAAACGTGGAGGAAAGAAGGAGGANTACACAGAGCCAAACGTATTTTCCATGCTGTATGACATCATGCTCAGTATAAAAAGTGGAGGAAAGAAGGAGGAAGAGGGGGATGTTTGGAGTGATGACGTTTATACAAAGAACTGTTATATCTGATGGAGGTAGCTGAACATCTGCCTGCCTATGAGAAACACTAATCAAATTCCTTGTTTTGCTTTGCTTGCGTATGGACGTTTTGCTTTCCCTAGTAAACTGTCTTTATCTCAACCCATGAGTTTTCCAGCTTTCACCTTTCCTCTTCTCTCCCTTATCTTGCTGGTGGGGCAGTGAGCTGCCTGGGGCTTAGCTGCTGGCTGAGCTGAAACCATGACAGAAGTCAAGCTGGTTGCTGCTGTTCCAAGGTGCAAAACTGCTGTTTGGGGTAGAAGACAGGTGTGATTGTGACTCACCTCTGTAATTCCCTTTGAAGCAGTCCACTAAGGCTCCAGGTATCTGTTCCAGCCTTCCTTTTTTTTCTTACTCATTTCTGTGACAAAAGTAGGCCAGCATAGCCTAGCTTCTGTGACCTTTCACCACAGGATGAGAGGAAATCTAGCTCCAAAGCTGGCTGCTTAAAGGAGAACAGCTTTGGAGACACTACAGAAATGCTGCAGGCCCCGTTGAGACAGGTGTCTACACCCATGATGATCCCTATGCACCACAGACAGGTCCCCCCACTTTCTTGGCTCCATCTCTTTCCTTTTTTAACTGATGATTTTTCAATTTTCTTTGTATCAATAACATGAGCTCAAAAGATACTATGGGTGATAGACAGCTGCTTAAAGATATTTTTTTCTTAACTAGGCAGTTGTGAAATTTTCATTGGTTGTGGACAGAGCAGAAGATGTTTCAAAGGTTTTTAGCATTCAGGACATCAATTGTGCCTCATAGGGACTAGCACTGTGCTTTACCTAAGAACGCAGAAAGTGAACAAAACCTGCTCTGCTTGTTGTCTGAACCTAATCTTAACAGAAAAAAGTTCTATCCTATCAGGGCACCATTAATATAGGACTATGCTGATTAAATTTTATCAAGAAAAATATAATTCTTGTAAATATGAATCCATTTAATTTAGTGGCAAGAACCTCTGGTGATTCGTAACTAATAATAATTTAAATCCTATGGTGCAGGCTAAACAGTTAACCAATTTACAAACAGACCTAAGAAAAGAATGAGGCACCTATTTTCCCACTTTTAATTTAGAGGTTGGGTAACTAGAAGAGAGGTAGAAAATGTAATATATTTTCCCTGCAATTTTTATTCTTTGTTATTAAAATACACCAGGCTGTAGCAAATGTTTCCACGACAGCCAAGTAGGCAAAATTGGGATTTTCAGAACTGATTAGATGGACAAGGCATGTTGAAAGGCACCTGGGAAAATTTCACTGAGAACAAAAATGTGCTGAACTCTTTCTGGAAACCAAAAGGAGCAAGGCTTTTATTTCTATTTGTGCAAAAGAAAATATTTCTTAATAATGTGTTCAGTTCTCAGGTTGTATTGACACACATCTGAGTGGGGGTTTTCCTTATATATTGTGGTTTTAATTTTTCTTTTTCCAAAGGAAGACTCATGGGCTAAAAAAAGGATGCAAATTACTTGAGACTGTGGCCAGCAAGGGACTTGGGTATGAGAAGTTTGCCTGGCAGCCTTATGACAGGTGCAGATGGACCCCATGTCCAGTAAGGGGATGGGGAGAACTTGGTGCTTGAGAAGGAACTTTAATCCAAACCAGATAAGATTTAAGATGAGCATGAATTACGAATCTATTTCAGGTTAAAAAGAAAAGATCAAAAGCTCTCTTATGGTACCCCTTCTCAGTGGCTATTTGTATTCAAAACTGAGCTGAGCATTCTTTTCCTGCTACCTCACTTAGGAGCATTTTGCTTTTATTGACAAACCTGCAGCTTTAGGATGAAAACAGTTTGCAGCTGATTAAGGATGGTGTGCCTAGCAATTTCTTGCTAATCTCTCTTATTATGCCCTTCATAAAAATGGTAGTCATGGTATAAATCCTAGTTTAAATCAATACCTGCAAGTGCTAATCTCTGAAGAGGAAAATGTCAAATACCTCCTGCTGCGTGCAAAGTCTCAAATAGTATGGCATAAAACATTAAATGCTACTGAAATTATTCACCTTTTTTTTCCTTTACAGAAAGTTTTGCACTTTCTTTTTCAGCATTTCACATGTCATTAACCTTTCTTATATAAACAGTGACTTAATGGTCAGGGTGTCTGAGGGTGACACATGGTCACTGTTCACCCTGTGATGGAGCCACTACTGGTCCCAGCTCTCCCCCAGGTATTACCTTTGACTGTGCCTTGAATTCTGGAGTCAGCTTCCTTCCTTACTCATGGGCTCTCTTCTGAGAAGGTTTCTAAAAGCCCAAGTTAGTTGCATGTGTAAGTGCAGCGTAGCATTTAAATGACCATTGCAAGGAATCCTGCAGCCAATATGAGTGGTAAATTCAATCTGTTTTGGGATCTTAAACCCAGATTTGAATACCTACCATCAGCATCCTATCCCATCCCCATGACATATTTTTTGCTATTAACATTGGGACACATAATGTTTTTAAAACCCTGCTCTTTGCTCTGCAGTGCCCGAGGGGGAAAGGCACGTAAGTGAGCCATAATCATGAAAGATCACTTAGAAATGAGGACATAGTGTGTTTCAAGGTAAAAAGACTACCTGCCCACTGTTTCTGTTCCATCTCTGCAGAAGTATGTTCTCTGGTTTCTAAATTAAAATTATTCTCATAAAACTATTCCAGAATTTAGAGAGTATTTTTTGCTAATGTCCTTGGTCCTCTGCAAAGACAAGCTGCTTGAGTACCATAGTGCATTAGGGAACCTAATTCTATAAAGTATTTTTTGTAGATTTTTCATGATTGAGATTAGCAAAGTGAGGAGGACAGAAATTATCTCTATAATTTAAAAAAAAAACTTTTAGAAATTTTATTTTTATAAATATTTTTTTTTATTTTTATAAGGTACATATGTTTGTTTTTGTAAGGTACATATATGAATTTTATTTGTCATTGTGTTAGTTCTGTTGCAAAAATAGCAAGCCAAATATAACAAGTCTTTAGTTTCCTTTCATTATGTCCATGGATAAAGACATCACTGATTCCATAGCCCAAGGAAGAGCCAAGGAATACTGTGCCATTAGTGTCTGCAGATACATCTCAATGGCCTCTTTGTTTCAGACAGCTGTTTCTGAAACATGGTCCAGTAGCCCTTCAAATACAATCAGCAGAGTGTGTATCAGGCAGAGATAGCTGGGGCTTGAGGATCCCTGTAATTCTGAGTAACAAATTAACAAAGTATTAACAGATTAGAGACTACAGCTGCACTAGATTAAAGGTTTACTAGGAAGAGACACCTGAGTTTGGGTGGTGTTCCCCTAGCCGTGGAATAGCATGAGAGAGGGATGACTGCTAAAAGAGGGTCACAGTGCGTGCAAATGGATGGTTGCAGATACCCCAGGAATTATGTGGTTTAAATGGACTCTTAAGAAGTTTTTTTTTGAGATAGGGACAGCTTCTCTTATAAAAGAAGCTCTGTTCTCCTCAGGATTTTTGTGTTTAAAAAAAAATAAACAGCCTGTTTTCAACTACCAGCTTTAAAAAAGTGACCTTGAATTGTACATAGTCGCACTGATTTCCTCCTGCAAAAATACATTCAGAAAGAATTTGTCTAACAGCGATCATCTTTTTACAGCTGTGCAGCTGGGAGGACTACCACTCTAGATTTCACAAAGGAAGGTATAGTTTCTTTCTGGTTTTTGGCAACTTTTGAAAGCCAGAAGCAAATAAGTGTTGAAAGCTTATGAACAGTAAATTTGCAGCTTTATGCCTAAGACAGCTAGTGCCAAATTCTGTTCACATAAGTAGTCCTGCTGGACAACTAGCAGGACTGGGTGCAAGCACACTCTGGGACATAGTCTGTATATCTGAGATGATTACTACAAAATAAAAAGAGTGCAGAATTGCAATCTGTTCTGCCTCCATTGCATCAGTGACATTTCTGTTGACTTCAACAGGAGCTATGTTGTCTGAGGGAGCTGAAGCAGCACCTTTCCTTTTCCGGAAATGAAGTAATTTAGTTTTATTTTAAGGGATGGAGGCATCTTACCACACTGCCTGCTGCTTGGCTCTGGCTTGGCCGTTCAACCCAGGCAGCCACCCTGACAGGACAGCGGCGTCTGGTCGAGAGAGGGTCACTTCTGGCCCGAAGCCGTTTGCAACAAGCAGTCTCTTGGCTTTAGCTCGGCAGCAGCAAAGACAAGGAGGAAAGAGTTGGAATTTCTGTAGCTTTAATCCAAGTTTATTTTCTTGAAGGGGAGCTCACAGAAAGACCCCTTAACTCTTTGGTTACATGTTTTTATAGGGTTACAAAGTGAGAGAGGTAGAATAGAGATAGCCAATCCAAAGGTGACATGCGTGACAAAGAACTAATAGAAACATCTCAGGGGAGGAACTTAGCCTAAGTTACAAATGGTAGTACAGCTAAAGATAATCTTGAAATACACTGTCCTGTTAGAGGCCTGAATCTCTGAAACAAAGAGAGGGGGCAGAGGCAGGTGATCTCAAGGGTTAAGAATTTTTATGCTGTGGACTCTTCTTCGAACCTATCCTCAGAGGCAGAGTCTGGCACAGTGAAATTAACCCGTTCTGAATCACCCAAGATAGTCTGGGTCACTGCAACAGCATCTCACCTCAACATTTTCATATTCCAGCAAAGACTAAATGTAATTCAAGTGACCTCTCAGGAATTTGTGTTTTGGGTCTAGTACATGCATTGAACCTTACTGTGGCTCCAGGTAACTGTATGATAAATTAATAACTGTTCACCTGTTGGATTTGTTTGCAGAGTCTTAAGGTCATATTGTGCCCTTGATGATGCTGTGTTGAAAAGTGTGGCATTCCAGCCATTAGAGATGTACAGAAAGTGCAGAGCAGATGTTAGGTGCTTTGCAAGATATAATATCAAATATTAGAATCAATACATATGGAGATGAACACTGGGCAGCTGTACCAGAAAGACTTGCAGGGAAACTGCCTTGACAGAGGCAAATAGGAGGCTTCTTGTTTGCCATGACAGAACTATGCATCTTGTTCACACGTTTGCTTAGTTTTTTAATCTCCCATAGCAGTTTCTAGCAGTGGCTTTCTCGCATGGGCTTTGCACATATTTTGGCCCCATCTCTTCCTTACATGTGTCTTTCCAAACATTTTTCTTTTCTAAATTTTCATTGGTTATCAATCTTTCACTTCTTTTCCTCCTTCATTTTTTTTCTACATTCCCATTGCCTTCTCTCCTTGTTTCACCTTTCCCTCAGTCTCATACGTTCTTTCTTCAGGCACCTTTGCCACTTTTTCTTAATTAATTCTATCTCTACATTTTCCTGGGCAGCATGCAGAGGCCAAGTGGTAGGGTGTAATTACCTTTGACACATCCAAATGGGAGTAGGGCTGAAGCTTTCTGAGCTGTTAAAACCATTCTATCTTCCAGATACCCCTGGGCTCTGAGAAAGGAGAAGACCAGCACATGGATCCTGACTGCACACAGGCAGTTCAGAAGGGGAGTTACAGCTTAGTTTCTTCTTTAGGGAGGCTCTGAGACCTCGATCCTTTCCCAAAGAGACCTTCAAGGTACAACTAGAACCTGACTTGTCATGTTTGGATCATGGTCTCCTGGACTGTTTTGTAGAGAAGGTCAGGTCAAGATATTCTTGCCATATATTTTTGGATTTTTGCCCTCAGTTGTCCTTGGTTTAATGTAGTCAGAACTGGTAAAGTTAAGTACTACAGTTACAGGTGTTATCCTGCCAGAAGGATATGTTTTTATAATAATATTGTTCCTAGTCTTAAATGCCCCTTCTTTGTCAGTGCTTTCTCTTAGATGTGTGATTCTGTGATTGTGTTTGTCAGAGCAGCCCTATCCCTTCTCTTCTGTTTCAGTTGATTGAAAAAACCCAGCTGGATTTTGCAATGTTTGGGCTGAGTCTTGGTTCCCATGACTGTCTTCATTGGTTTTTTTCTAATACCTGCAGCAATCTCAATCTTTCTTGAATCTGAGTGAACAGAATTATTTATGTTATTCCAAATAGTCCCAGTGCAACTAATTAAATTCTTGACTACAGACAAAGCCTACTTTTGTCAGAAATGTTAGGTAACGGATAATTACCAATGACTGTCAGCAGAAAAATAGCTAATAAATACTTCAATTTCAGATGCTCTTTAGCCTTGCAACAAACACTGACTTTAAGATATAGTTTCCTTTATATATGTGTGAGTAGTTCCTATGATTTTTATGCCTTCTTTCCAGATCCTAGCATTTGCTTGACTTCACTTTGTACATTCAATAAAAGAAATTCAGATCTGACATCTTAGCCAGATCCTTGGAGATCAAGAAAGCTGCAACAAGTCCATGTGCCTGCAGCCACAAAGACATCCTTCTGCTGTTTTTGTGAGTGCCAGCTCACAGCCCACTCCTGGTTTGTTTTGCTGGTGACCTTTCCTTTCAGTGCTCAGCCCTATTGAGACTCTCATGAGGGATGCTACAGAAAAGAACAGAATTGCTTCCTGAGAAGATAAATGTCAAACCATAAACAGGCAGCTCTTCAGCATAAATAAGAATACTCTGTTCTTGAGAAGGAAGAGATTGTTTCTCTGCCAAAAATTTAGAATCCTTGTAGACTCCGGTCAGTTGCTTCTGGAAAGAACAAATGTGGCGCTTTGTGTTTCCTCATAAACTTTAATGTAAGTGTTTCAATACTGGGTGCCTGATTAAATTAGATGTCCTTAATTTATATATGTCCCCGTTTATTAGATGAATGTCACACTGGAATTGAGGGAATTCAGTCTCTGAATTCATGTTTTTAACCACTTCCCTCTGAGGGCATGCAATCACCACATAGGTTTTCTTTTTAAAATTATTTTGTCAGGACCATCATTTATCATGGATATGTAGGTATTTTTATTAAGATGACTAATATATTACTAGCAATCACTGTTCAGTTTTAAGATTATTAACAGGCTGCTTAATTGTCCCCCAATAGTATAATGGGTTGTGCTGGTTTGAAAACAAACCACAGAGAGAGTCTAAGTCAGAAATACAATTTAATAGAAAAAGAAAATAAATAACTGAAATAGCATGAAAAAAAGAAACCCCTGACAGAGTCAGAATACAACCTGGCACCCTGTCAGTCAGGGTGTTGGTACCAGTCCAGATGAAAGTGGTCTTGTTGAAAGTGGTGATCCTGAAGACAAGGGCTGGTCTCCACCAGAAGATCCAGCAGTAGCTCTTCTCCTCTGGGAATCCAGCAGGCAAGGGCTCCCCGTGGTGTTTGAAAGTTCAGCTTATATCCACGATGGAATGCTTGGTCCCTCCCCCTGGGTGGAGCATCTCACAATGGGATAATGTGTGAGACTAGATGGCCCATTAACAGAAGATATCCCCTAAAGGGAGGATGGGTCATGGGAGAGATAAAGAACCCTGCCCCACCTGGTTTCAATAGCCAGCCCATTAACAGAAGATAGTCCAGAGGGAGGAGACAAGGAACACCACCCCACCTGGTTCAATAGCTCATGAAGATAGTGATAGAATACAATGCAACCCAGGACATGGGTACACTTAACCCATGTCTATACAGCAGTGGCAAGCTGTGATAGTCACAGCTTAACCACAGTGATTCAGTGTGTGATTTTCAAAGTATGAACAAATGAATGATAGTGGTCCATCTGCACTGGGCTACTTCAGGAAGAAATGGTACTTGCAAGGTAGTAGGAGTGGAAATGAGATGTTAATCAATGGCTGTCATTTATGTGATTGGATGGAAGTGAAAACAAAAAAACAAAAAAATCCCCAAACAAATAAAACCCTACACCCTTCATGAAGGAGGAGTTGTTTCCCAACTGTACCTATCAAGGAATTCGTTTCAGTAAAGAAGGGAGAGAAGGAGGATTGTTGTATCAGGACATCAGTGGTGTCTCTCAGGCAAGGAGCACACTGACATTGTGCCATGCACCTTGAGCTGAGAGCACAGCACACAGTTCTTCCTGCTCCTTCTAAAGGGTTCAGAAACTGATTTACATACATTTTCATAAAAGCTAGAAAGGGAAAGTTCACTGATTTTTATCTAAACTGTTTCTTAACTGATTCAGTTAAAGAGTTGAAACATTTATTTCTTTTTTTTATCTCAGTATGTATTCAAGGTCTTTGTAGAATAAAGACAATAGTTACCATTAGTGATAAGCTGTTTTTATCCCTAGAGCTCAAGTGCTTTGGAAGGATGAGTGTTATCAATCTGATTGAACAGTTCCACCTGCCCAGTTACAAAGACTTGTAAGAGGCAATTGTTGGAGAGCCTGGTGAATGAAGCTCAGAATATATGGGATCAGACAGTGGGGAAAGACTCCATGACCCATTCTGTTAGGCTGTGTCTTGCTCCTCAGAGCTGGAGATGCTTGTGTGTGTGCTTGTTGGAGTGAGAGGACACATAAGGAAGAATGTAAAGGAGATAAATGGCATTTTATATCAATTATTTCACTTTTGGAAATTACCTCCATGGATGTGGAAATAGCTACTTTTTGTTTGACTGTCTTGTTTTCCTCTACTGAATGGCACTCTGTCTTTGCCCTGAAATGGTTTAAAAGAAGCTGGAATGTATTTCTGCTAAAACTCTGTGATGTTCAGTGTTAGAAATCACCTCATTCTAGGATATGATCTGTTGAACAGAAGTGCCACTATGCTGTTCTGACTTCTTGGTGTAGCTCAGGAAAATGGGAAGGGTCATTGCTACTGATTTAGTGGAGTTGATTTATTGAAACAGAGGCAAATACAAATCAGCCTGTCAAATCAGTAAAGCAGACAGTGTCACCTGGGCCTCAGAGCACATTTTATTAAAGGGTTTGTCTTGGAAAATAAGAGCAAATCTAGCAATAGAACTGAAGATGAGCCAGTTAAGATAGAAAACATGCAGGAATTTCTTTTCTGAGAGGCTGAATTTCCTCACTTGTCCTCTTGAAAAGGTAAAACTGGATGAGTCATGATTTGTCTGGTGCCTGAGGTCTTCAGCTGAGAGTGAGGAGTTCTAAGCTCTAATCACTTTTCCAAGACCCTGCTTTATTTCTTACCCAGTGACTCCTGAATATGAAGTGCATAAACAGTCTTTTTATCCAGTCTATGCTTTAGGTGCTAGGGGATTTCAGCATTGTGTTTCTGGACTTGGTTAAACTTTATCTCCTTGAAACTTTAAACCTTCCTTGGGATATGTACTACTGTACATTGGGTCATAAGCCTCAGACACAGTACCTAACATTTGGTTGGTAAAGTCAGAACAAGATTTCAAGAGTTTCCAAAATTGAATTAGGGACATGTTTTGCTAAGGTTGTTTGAAAATGGAGGTTTGAGGACTTGTATAAGTTCCATGCACTTGACAATTTTATTCATATTTAGAAATTCATGCTTTTTACTCCTCTTATGCTGCTAGACTTTCATTGATGACTTTCACATACAATGCAATAACTCTAGCGAAAAAAAAAGAAAACAACTTAAAAAAAATATTTTTCAAATTCCATAGGCCAATGAGTCAACCCAGTAGTGCTGTTTATTGATAAAAACCCCTGGCCTTACAGCTGTCATGTAACACATGAAGATGAGCTATAACCCACCGTGTTGTCCCTGGTAGAAGGACTTTTGAGAGTGACTGTGAAGGGGAAGAACACCAAAATGTGTTGGGGTTGTTTTATAGAAGTTTTGAGGTAGGCTGAGACTTTCAGTTGGAGAAACTGAATATCTGGTTATTGACCATGTTTATTTCTACAGTAGTAAACAGAAGAGTTGAGACCAAAGTCAGAACAAAATCTCTTATCGTATAGATTGCCTCACACATAGCGCACATCTTGAGCAGCATGGCTGGTGCTACCTCACTGAAGCCTGTGTATTTTACCAGCTGCTAGAGTATTACCCATGCAGTAAAGAGCTCAGGAGAGAGGCACTGAAAGATTTAGAGCAATGCCAACTGGTGCTAAAATTAAATCTCCTGAAATAAAGAAATTTTAATTTTTGCAGGCTGTAAGTTTTTTTATTTCTTTACTTTTTTGGCAATTCCACTTTTAGCATTAAACTTGGATGCTAAAAACCACTTTGAGGCACAGTTAAAGGATTTGCTCAGCACCAGCTTGGATTTGTAAGTATGGCTCATATCCCACTGAGAGCAGCAGGGAGAGCTGACCAGGAGGAGCCTTCTTGCCTCACTTTTCTTCTCTTGTCTTATATCAATTAGTGGCTGGATGCTGATACCACTACTTAGCAGGAGGGTGTGCATCTGAATTTGACCATTTTTAGCCTTTGAAGCCTGATTGTGAATCCTTTTTCCCCCACAACAGCTGTTCGAATAAGGTGACGATCTGTTCCTTATTAAAAAAAAATAATAGTCTTTTTTCAGTGTTGTTCAGCCTTTATCAGTTTAATATAAGGATGTACTTTGTCCCACATTTTGGCATTGATCACACAGAGGAGTCCATACAAAGATACAATGATTTGATAAGATCCACAATTGTTGCATAGGAAATAGAACATTGCAGGCTTTCCTCTTCCTTTTCCAGTGCTCATTTTTCTGGTTGTTTCCTTTTTTTTTTTTTTTTTTCCAAATTTTTTTTCATTTTTTTCTTTTCTGGCCATAANTAAACTACATTTAGATCAGCTTTTTAAGCTCCTTGACTTGTGCCACATGGGTTGGAAACTTCTCTTTTGCTTTGGAAATTCAATTTTGTCTTTTAATCCCTCATTCCAAGCAATCAGAAATGTTTAGGAGAAAGCTTGACCTGCTTTTTTTTTTTTTTTTTTTTTTTTTCCAAATTTCTTTTCATTTTTGTACTTTCTGGTCATACAAACAGGTATTCAATATCAGCAATGCATTACTGTGATCCTTTTAACAACCAAAACTTATTAGGACTGTTCTACATTATGCACCTACATAAGAAGACAGAATTGATATATTTCCCACTGAGACTATTCTTGTCTCATGATGCCCTTCATGACATTGGTGATCCTTCTGCTTAATTTCTTCATGGAAGGTACCACCATGTTTCAAAGAGATGGCTCCTGACAGTAATCTGAACAGGACACGACTAAAAGAACCTGCCAAAGCAAGCCTTTGGGCAAAATAGCAATGCACATTCGGAGAGCCAGATGGTCTCTCTCTTTCATTTTTTAAAACTAGTAGTCCATGGCTCTGCCAAGACCAGTGTCCCATCATACATAGTGGGCAAGATATGTGTACAAAGGCAAACCTGTCTTAAAAACCAGATCTTTTATTTCCTTTTAGACACTGATGCAGCTCTGCTCCTATCGAGAGATAAGGATTGCAAAGACCTAAAAATTATTGAGAAATCTCTTGAAAGGCCTCCCACCTCAAAGCCAGCAGGTTGTTCTGATGGAAAATAATTTCTCACTTTTTGAAATCTGATCATGTAGCAAAGTTAGAACAAAACCAAAATGACACCCAAACCAATCCACATAGTAAACTAAATTTCAGTTTTCCCATACTAAGGTGTTTATTGAAGACTTGCATTCTCATCTGTTCCTTGAGGCTTCTTTATTTTTTACAAGTGAAATAAAGATGTAGCCAAACACCAGGTTCATCTAGTAGTTTTGAAATTAAGTTTTTGAGAACAGCCTGCACATGCTTTTGTTGTGTTCATTATAGTTATTTCACAGAAGAAGTAGTAATAAGTAATGCATTTCTTTGTGAACAGAATGATGATAGGAGAGGCCTTTAGGGGCCAAGTCATGTATTTTTCCTAGTGATTTACTTGTTCATTTTTTTTTCTTTTATTTTTTTTTTTCTTACTGAAAATTGGCTTTTTAAATTCAGAATGTGTGGTAGCTTTTTGGTGAACTGTTTAGGAAGCCATGATACTGCTTAGTGTGAAAATATGCATGAACTTCTTAATGATTTGGAAAAAGACAGCACTAAAGAAATGAAGGCAGAGGAGTAGATGTGTTTCTTTTCATGCTAAAAACAGACAAAATTATTTCTGCCAGAGGAGAATTTCAAAGAATAGACAGCTTTGTTATCCATCTCCCACTGAATTTCAGTGGGCCTGCCTTTTAGAAAATCCTCCACTTTTCTTTACAAAAGGTTGTTTATTGCTGTTGTCTACAGCACAAGCACTTCTGAACCTCTGAGTGGAATGAGGTTTCTTTGTCCAGTCTCAGTAATCATTACACCAGATGCATGTGAGATGAAGGGAAAAAGCCAAGTTTTCACTTCTCCCTGTAACTTTCCCATTGCTAATCTGCTTCTGTATCAGCTGTGGCCTCTAACAAACAGCTTTTTGTGGCACAACTGGTGAGAGAGGGCTGGGGTGCTGGGTGGTGGCAGCCTAACCTCAATCTTACCATGTTGGGACATGGCACACTGACTCTCCTGATTCCCAAGCCAATATCTGTAGTAGACTGTGCAGCATCCTCTGTGCTTTGTTGCACAGTTATTAGGCTGTGCATGCATTCCAGCTCCAGTGCTCCCTACCAGGAGTGTAAAAACACCATTGGTTTCTAGGAAAAGGTATTTAGGCAGAGTCTGGGAATGAGACACCCAAATATGACAAAACTGGAAAGGTAGCCATGCAGTGATCTTGAAGGAAATGAATCTCAACAGGGTTAAACATCTATTAACTTAAAACTGATATTTTGGTGTGATGCTTTTAGATATTTTGTGGATTTTCTTTTAATTCCTGCTGACATGAGGGAAGAGCTGCTGGTCTGTTGTCTTTTCCAGGGTGGGAGGTGAACTGCAGGTGTGTGAAATTGGTACTAGGAGGATCAAGACTAATTCACCTCAGTCATTAACCAAGCACCTTAACTCTGGTAGTACTTGGCAGCTGAATTGTGAGAAAGCTGATTGAAGCAGTACAGCAGAGATGGTGGAGATGATTTACTTGTCTTTGCCTGTACTTTTCTATGGGCTGCAATACTTTAATTTACAATAGAAAATACAGACATTTTGTAACTTTCAGAAAAAGGATATTTATACAAAGACGTCTTGATATGTTTATTTTCCTATCAACAAGTAGAACAAAGTTAGTAGTGGAAGAGTTTGATTTGCCTTTTAGAAACTTGAAATTTCAAAGATAAACTTGAAGGAAACCTATATTTATCTGGATATATGGTGCCACTTCTCTAATTTATGGATGCAAATTTAAGTCTGTTCATAGACAGCTTTTAGATCAGATGGGAACAAGCTCTTGTTTTATTTCCAATCTTGCCTTTATAAGTTACTTTTCTGTGATCATTCCTCTTGGTTTCTCTTTAAAATCAAGTGCTAAAAAATGGATTATGGATTTTCTTCTCAGTTGTTATTTTTGGTTGGAAGCAAAGCCTGAGATTTTAATGCATGGAAATTAAAAAAAAAAATCTATAAAAATATCTTTGTTTCATATAGATGATTGTTAACTGCTAAGATAAAAAATTATCACACCTTCTGTGGGGAAGATAATATGTTTGAATGACTGAAAACAAAAAGGAAACAGTAAACACAAGACTTTTCAATATTTTTTATTAGGAATAAAACGCTCCAAAAATTGTCATGAAACCGTCAACACCATGTGTGAGCTATGACAGCAATAAACTGCATTTTTTGAGGACAGTACTTTTGTTTTGTTGTTTGAGCCAAATGTTCACTCTTTGTGTTCTATCAAAGTTGAAGAGCTCAATATTATTTATGCCTCACCTGTATGTTGTCACCCATTCTTCTGTGTCAAAGACATGAACAGTTGCAAGGGTTCAGAAAGTTGAACAAACTGTAATTACTGCATTCTATTTCTTAATCTTTCTGTAATTGATTTGAGACACAGTTGGGAGCTTCCTGAAGCAAAATTAGATTAGTTAGTAACTGATGAAACTTTTATCACCCATGTGGGTGGACTTCTTGGAGATCAACTTTCTAGATCTTCTGACATTTTGTTTTGAATTCCATTTCAATCCTTTTTTTCTGATGCGTTATCTCTGTCCCTAACTCCACATATCCAGTCATTTTCCTTTGGCCCAATCATTCCCAAGGTCGACAAACACCTTTATGCCTTGGATTTCTTGTACCCTTTTCCCTTGAGTCTATTGTTGGCTTTTGGGTTTGTTTTGGCCTTTTTTTTATGCCAGTATTTCCAGGTCTTGCTTAGAAGCTTTCTCTTACCCATTGTTATCTTCTAAAATGTTACTGAGACCATCTGCTCTGAACTGACTCTGCTGAGCAATTCTAGTTCTCTAAGACCATTTGCACAGACATTATTTTTCCAGACAGACTGTCCTCAGCAAAGAACTCAGCGTCAGAAGAAGCAAACAAGTCTGGCAAAAGTTGCAAGCATATCCTTTCAAAATAAATAAACAACATATTTTCATTACTTTTAGTACCTCCCTGCCATAGCTGCCTAAGCTGAATATTTGCCTATGTAGATATTAAGCAGTGGCTAAGAGTTGGATTCAGGAAACGCCTTCTGTGCATATTCCTATTTAGCAACATATACAGATATGTACATGCCATAGTCTCTTGAAGCTTTCAGCACAGCCCTAACCTTAAACCCTTCTTTCAAGGGCTTTATTTTTCTGTTTTGTAAATGTATATTTTACCTGTAAGCTATTTCTCTCTGTTCATTTTGGATTGTACCCTCATTAAGCAAGTGTAGGAGACTATGTTCACTGTTCATTTCAATAGTTTTCATTTCCCTGTCAGATACCATGTTGCTTAACAGCCCCTCTGGTCCTTATGTCTGGGAGTAATAAATCAAAGAAAACCTAAACTACTTGAAGAGGTAATTACACCTTTCTTTCTCCTGTTCTCTTTGCACAGCCCTGGTGGCCTGCAGACAATGGATGCTGAAAACGACACTCTTTACTATCTGCATTATCATGTCACTAAATTAGTACATGTTCACTCTGACACTTGGCACTCTAACACTTGCATAGATAAATGTGTATGGAAAAGATACTGCCTGCAACTTAAAGTTTATGTAACTAGAAGATGTGGAATAAGCTCCCAGTTTCCAAATGTCTTTCAACTTTGAAAGAGCCATGCAGTTTCACATGGTGATGGCACAAAGTATTTTATCCTCAGTCATAATTCCTGTGCCTGGTAACTGCTAACCTTCCTGGGCTCACACATCTTAGATATAGAACAAGTCCCTGCTCTAGTCCTCTCTCTTCAGTAACAGCATATAACATAACATGCAACAGATCAGGAGCATGTGCCTATAAATAATGCTGCCATTGTTAACATATTTGTGACAGTAATAAAATATTTTGATAGTATAAAGAAATTATAATGGTCAGGGAAGTATTTTTAAATAGGGAAAATTATCTTGAAGTCATCTAAGATAAATGTATCCCAAGCTCTTTAATCTAGAACCTCCACACAGGAACACTGCTGTTGCTTGGCTTCATCAGGCTTTGCTGTGGTAGCTTATACATCCATCTTTTCACCATTGTACTAAAATGGCCTAGATGTGTTTTATGAAAATCCTCTTTAAGACAGTCATGGCTGATTACGAAATCAGCCCAAAGGGAACTGACCGTAGCTGTGCTCTCTCTGAACCCATTTACCATGGTTTCAGCTTTGCTTTGCTCATACCTAAGCTGCTCATTATCAAAACAAACCAATTAAAACTTGCTCTTAAACACTGTCATAAGATGATCCACAGCAATGCTAACAGACACACACACCTTTACAGAGCTTCTAGAATACTGAAGTGACTTTGATCCTGTAGCTATAGTGGGCCAACTCAGCAGGAGATTTTTCATCCCATCTTCTGTGGCAGTTCCTCATAGCATTCCACTCTATTCTTTTCATTCTGTACATTCAGTTACACGTGGTCTCCTGTGTTCTTGGTACACAGATAATATAAACTTTATATTCTTCTATATTGTCTTGTTCTTACTTTTCTTCATATAAGCCTGTTTATTCCCTGTCCTAAATAAAATTGTCAAATTATACAGTTTCACTTTCTTTCAACTGTGGCCTTTTAAACTATGCAACCAACTCCTTTCTTTGGAAATCTCTTCTCAAGTTTTTAAATCTCATTTCTGTTCCTCTAAATTATTAGGAGGAACACATAATTCCTCTAAATTATAATACTCAAAGGTATTATCTTTGAACATGCTCTAGAGTCCACTTAAACATGCATGCTCACTTCGCAGTTTCAGAAATATAGGTTTAAGGGAGATTCAGAGTTGTGCCAAAGGATGCCTATTGGTTTTGTTCTCTCATGACATGAAATTTAATTATTGCAATATTCTGTTTCCAGCTCTTCAGAACACTACTGCTCATGCATCTGCTAGGATGAATGATTAAAGATGAAAGCAATGTAAATCTTTGACTTAGGATTCTGTTTACTTCCACAGCAAGGAAATGAGTTCTTGTAACTTCCTCTGACATACTGGTCTCTTGGCATGGCGCCATCCTGGGCAATCCCCAGGGAAAGAAACATCTCCTTTAAAGTTAGTACTTCATTGTCCTCAAGGTGAAAGCAAATTACTTGTTTTAAAATAGTTGTAGTCATTTAGTGGTTGTTTAAAAATGTGGTCAGCAATCCACATGGGAACTGGAATTTTTAAACTAATTTTTATATAATTCTTTTAAGCACTGTTGTAGTTTTCACTGGTAAAGCTAGTATTGTTGTTTATTTGTCAGAATTTATGGGGGAATCTTAGTCTCTTTTACTGGACTACCTGATGAAATTGAAAAAAATTGTATGTTTTTTTGATTCATTGTATTTAAGACATCGCTCGTGTCTGGGAGACCCTTAATACTGTGTGATGTCAGTAAATAAACAGGGTACAAAAATCAAGATGGCCTTTATAACACATATTAAAAAGTGATTAAATGGTATGTTCTTAATTACAAACTGAGAATCATTGCTGGAGTTTATTTGATTCTGCTGAGGTTCCAAAAGACTGGGGCCAAGAAATTATCTCTGTAAGATCTTGCTAATCCAGTACATCAATAAAAACTCATTCCTGATAAAGTGAGTAGGTTAAAGAAGAAAGCCATAAAGTATAAAAGAGATGAGTGCTGATCTGGATTGTTTGGAAAGTTCCATGCACATAAATTATGTGTATTTTGACCAAGTGCAGTAATAAATATTTATGTACAAAGATTGTTGGCTATGTGGGATACGATAACCTGTCCTAAAGAACAGCAGGCCTGAAGAGGGTTCAGGGAGGATGAGAGGTCTGCAAGTCAGCATGAGCACTGTGGCACATCAGGAAGACTAGGCAGTGTAGAGGCTGAATGAAATACTCAGCTGGTGAAAGACTGGGTACCCAGTAGGAATAGAATTGTGATGTAACATCCATTTAACACTGGCCTGACCTCTGCTGAAAAAATATCTGATGCAGCTACAGTTTACAATTCAAGGAGTAAAAAGATTTATGTGAATGGTTGAAGGGATGGAAAATATGCCTTACAGGAAGACATTCAAGGGAGTATTAACTCCATGTCTTTATCATCACAATCTTAAAGCTCATCTGGAGAAAATAATAGTTCAGTAGTTCCATGAAAAAATTCATAATAAGAACAAAACCTAGAAGCCAAGGTAGGACTGACCAGCATTTTAAAGAGAGGCAGAGTTATAACTTTTTACAAATGACTGTAAGCAGTCATTGGAACATTTCCCCAGTGGCTGTAATAGATAAGTCTTGATTGTTAATTCAACATCTGTAAGTTAAAGAAAAAAAGTACTACAGAACAGATGCAAGAATTAATGCCAATAAACCCTACAGTTAACATAAAGTACCAGATAGCAGTTGGAGCTGTCAGAATATGCCTAGTGAATTATTTAGTCACACCCCTCACCCAGACCTGTGTTATGATCCTCACTTCTGAATGTGTGCAGGATCTTGCCTTGCTGGTTAGAGGGAACCAGGAGGGCTGCTCCATTGCTTTTGTTATTGATGTTCCTCTTTCTGTGGACTGGCAACAAAATAAAATGAGGTGTGTCAACTGATGGAAGACCTCTGGGGAAAGAAAAACCTATATACAGGAATTTAAAGTAGAGAAAATGCCTTTCCCCTGCTTTTATTTTCCTTTTGTTTCTGATACCAAAGAACAGCTGTGGATGGAAACCAGAAGGGTCCCCACTGGCTGTCAAACAGTCACCAGTAGGTGCTACTGATCCAGAAGTTCACAGGCCCCAAGTTACCTGGAAACGCTTTAATACTGGGAAAGATATTGTAAGGAGAGGTGTTGCTGACTATTAATGAAAACAAACAACTTGGCTTAAAGAAATAATATATAAGGTTGGTTTTAATAGCTGTCCCTGCTTAGAACAAGCATCTAAAAGCTGAATTCTACCGACATAATCTCTTAATGAGAATGCAAAGCTGTTTTCCTTCTCTACTGTGCTATTTTCTCATGTTTTACCTTTCCCTAATGTTTGTTTTTTTGTAACATCAGTCACTCATTTTCAACACTTCTGTTGATGTAACTGGGCTTTGGATTATGCTTCAAGTTGCCATTTCCTTTCTGTTTGAATAGGGATTTCTTTTATCCAGAGGAAGGAAATCAATAATTTGTCGTGACAAACGAATGCTCATTTAGATTCACAATCATGTGGTCAGCTCTTCCGTCATTTTCTAAAGCATTTTAGGATAATGGAAGAAGAGTCTCATTTGTGTATTGGTTTTGTGAATTCTGATATTTTCCTTTGTTTTCCCCAATTTATTTGACATCTGTACTCCATTTGACCATTTGCAGGACAGATTATGGTAAATCTATAATTTTGTTTGTTTAAAGGTGATTGTGCTTTCTGTGCCCCAAGTCTTTCCCAGGGGATCATTCAAGGATCCATCAAAGGATTAACTTTTGGTATGACAAATTAATAGATGTATCTGTAGGAAAAAGCTAAACTATACTTTGCCATAAACTTGCATATGTCTGCTGTTCCTTTCCAATCATAATTTTGTAGATGGCAGATTACTTACAAAACCAAGCTCCCATTCCTTTTAGGTTTGCAGCTACCTCTGCAATCCCACTAGTGCATGGAACACTCTCAATCCTTGGCTATCTCAGCATAGGGAAGGCCTAAGTACTTTCCTGCCAGTCAACCCCTGCAAACTGTTTGGGGATTGCTCAGGGAGCCTGGACACCTAGGTGTTCCTGAGCATCCTGGCAGTAGAGACTAAGAGTCAGTGCAGAGTGAGGAGCCCTGGGCCTGAGGTTTTCCCCAGCTTTGCCCTATCACTGCTTGACCACCTCCATGTCCATTGCTTTTGCAAAAAGAGGGATAAAGGACAGGTTGCTGATAGCCCTGTGAGCAGCTGGTGCATGGTTCTGGGAGATTCAGAGAGGTTTAGTGGGAACTCCAAATATTTTGTGTTCTCTGGGTTGAAGAGTGAAGCTAGGTGCTGGCCCTGGTGGTGACGGTCTTGCCAAAGTCTTTCGTTCTCCTCTCTACAGCCACCCATGTATAGGCTCCAGCTTCGGGGTCTCTGCCTCCACTCGACGACCTTCCCCCTGAGCCCCTGGGGAAGAAAAGCCACAGGGCTTTGAGTAGGGCTCGGCTAGAGGCATGAGGGGGCTGGCGGATGCTGCGCCGGTGCAACCAGGAGGTGCGGCTTTGTAAGGGCAGGACTGTGGAAGGTGGGAGTGAGGCGTGGGTGGGGTGCTGGGGAGGCGTGCGGAGTGTTCCGGGAGCCG
>VZRX01018147.1:0-41824 GCA_013398075.1 Notiomystis cincta | reverse complement strand
CCCCTCCCACCTTTTGGGCGCTTCCCCTCTCGCCCGCCCGCCCGGCGGGCTGCCTCAGCGGGCGCGTAGCGCGGGGCCATGCCGGCGGGGCCGCCGCTGCTTCGGGGCTTCCTCCTCCTCCTCCTCCTCCTCCTCCTGCACTTCCTCGGCGCCCCGGCCCGCGGAGTCTTCTATACCAACCATTTCTTGGTGGAGCTGCACGACGGGGGCCAGGCGGAGGCCGAGCGGGTAGCGGCGGAGCACGGCTTCAGCGGGGTGCGGAAGGTAAGCCCCCCGCGCAGGGTCGGAGCGCTACGGTGCCCTTCACGTTGGGCTCAGGGCGTGCGGTGTCGTGCCGTGGGCATGCTGGCGACGTAGGGGTGGCCCCGGCACAGTTCTGCCCGCCGCTCACCTGCGGGAAGGGACGGTGCGGAGCGCGTCCTGCTGTGCCCGCGTTAATCCCCGCTTCCCGAGGGGCTTTGAGGAATAGCGGTGCCAAGAGCCATTGCAAATGCTCCTTGGCATTGGACCAGCAGGGTGGTTATCTTGCACTGGAGGGAGAGCGGAATTTACCACATGGTAACTCGATGCCTTTTGACTTACCGTGTAAACATCCTGCTATGGAGGAGCTCTCATCCTGCGGGGCTGGGGCTACCACCCAGGGCTTCCTGTGCGCGGCTGCAACTGCTCAGAGAACCTGCGAAAAAATGAAAGCCTCATCTCCATGGAGAAGCCTGCACACAACTTAAATAGAAGATTTCATAGGGGTATTGACACTCCGTTTTGTGATGCTGGTGGGTTTCTTAATATCCCTCTTATTCTCCTAGAGAAATAGGATGACCCTAAGCTAACGAAGATGCTTAATATTGAGCATGATAAGCAATGAATGCTTTTCACTAATGAATATAAGTTAGGAAACTTCAACTGCCATTGGAGGTTGTTTTCGCTCCTGAAGTCCTAGGAAATAAAACGTAACCAGAGTGGCAGGTCCGCTCCCGGCTCCTAGAGTGTCCAGCTCTGCATTAAATCTCTCCCATTCAAATAATAATTAGACCTCTAAATATTTTAGGGTACAGTAAGATCTGGGGAGAGGCTGATTGAGTGCCCTGGTCAATACAATTCCTCGCTTGGAAGGAGTGTCGGCTGTGAGTGTTGCTGCTGATTGTTTGTTTGTTTTTTTTTTCTTTCCTTTTCCTGGCAGTTATGCAATGACAGCCTGGTCCTACATCCAAGGAAATGAATGATAATAGCACCCTGAATTTGAATGAGTGAAGCTTTAAATCTTTAAACCTTGATTTAAAAATAAAAATTAAAAAAGCCTATCAAGTCAGACTCCCTCTCTCAGGTTGCCTCACTTCAACTCCAGTGGGAGCTTGTTAGAGAAGTAAGGACAAGACTATTGTTGCTGTGACCACAGCTAACTCCTGCTCTGATAAGACGCTTTCATTTTAGGCTCACAGCCTTGTCATGATAGTGACAGAGCTGAGCTGCTGATACATTTGGGAAAGGATTCATTGTGGGGATTAGGTTTTTATATATGAAATTTGGATACAGCTTTTTGGCCAACAATTTTGCTCTTCTAGTCCCTTCCTGATTGCGCTCCCTTCTTCCTATCCTGGAGTTATCCGACTGATAAGGTTATGAGGATAGAAGAGTACATTCCTGCATAGCTCAATTTCTTATGATTTTTGCTAGATGCTTTCAAATAATCCTGTGATCCAAGTGAGGAAGAGACAGGGAGAAAAGAGGATTTTGTAGGATGGAGAAATACAGCTTCAGGGCTGTTAGAATCCTCTCCCCTCTACCATGCTTCTCCCCAGGATGCCTTGGCCCCATTAGGAGACATGCAGCTTCTTCATGGAAATCAGCCTTGTAGGTCATCTCAGGAGAGAGCTGGATGGAAGTACCTGCTTTCCATGACATGCTATAGGGGTGTGTGTGTGTCTGTTTCCTGTGGACATGGGTGCCTCTAGGAATGAAGCCCAGCAGAGCCATGACGTGATGTGTGTGTGTGCTTATGGTGTGAGGCAGCAGGTGGCTGCAGTGGGTCCTGTACTCAGCACATACTGTCTCAAGGGTTTTGGGTTATACTATACCAGTCCCTGAAAATCTTGTAAGCCTCCCACTCCTCCTCCTCCCCAGCTCTAAGAGGAAATAGCACCTTGCTTTCTGCAAGGCAGTCATTTTAGGGAATAGGAAAAGTTGGTAGGGTTTGACGTTTTGCTGGCTGTGTTGGAGGATAATCCGTGAGAGGTTGATGGCAATATCTGTTCTCAGTGGGGTTTGGGCGGTGATAACCGGCCGCTAGTAGAAGCTTGTGCCATTTATGCTAGTGACTCTTCAGTACTGCTGAAGAATCTCCTCTCTGTACTGCTGAAGAATCTCCTCTCTGTTTTGCTATCATCAGGCTTGTCTAGCAGCTTACAGTCTGCAGATTCAGCTTTCATGGCGATAACGACAGTGCAGGAAGTTGAACGTGGCCGTTTGTAGAGAAGCACGGAGCTGTTAGTGGGAAACTCTCAAGGGAAAGTACTATTTGTAGATATGCTGTCTAATAAAAAATTTAAAAAATACCAGCACCACCCCCCCGCCCTCCAACAAACTACATCACAAGGAGAAGTGATCTTTTAGGTACTGCAATTATACATGCTGTTTGGATGATATACCAAGTTATTTACTTAAAACAAATCTAGTTAACTTTACCCATACTGGAGAAGAGCCCTGGTCTGAAAATAATCACCTTTATTTCAGTGCAGGGACTTTTCCAGTAGGAATATAAGAGCAGATTCCAGTTTTTAAAATTGTGTGTGAATTTAAGATGTGTATGAGAATGATTTATGATTTTTTTTTTTTTTATGCCTGTTAGGGTATCACAGATCTCTTTAACATGACTTTTTGGGAGCTGTTTTTTAAATTGTCTATTTTTAGTGCACATATTTTTCCCTAATAACAAGAAAACTCGGAGCAAGTGCATATTATGTTTACTTAACAGTAGATTTCTGCAGAAATGCATGAGAAAGCATTGCCTTTAAGATTAATATTATGAACTGCATGATGCGCTTTCTAATTGATTCTTTGGCCATGCTTCCTACCTCTACAAGGCGTCAGGTGGGCTAAATGCGTGCTTTAAATTCAGTGCTTGATGAATTGATTAAGAAGGGCTTGGTGCTTACATAAACAAGTGCATTTGTTTAGGTCTAGGATACTAATATGAATCAGTGCCAAAAACAGTGGTCAGTTTTTCTTTTATCTTCCCTGAATTAATCCTGAATACATCTTTGTAATGCTGATTGTGCTCTTTGATTGATATTTTTAATATTTACATTTTTTCAATCCATTTTTACCTGGTAAAATTGATTCTATGTATTTCTGATACAGATACTGTGATAAAATGTATTTTTCCTTAAAATGGTTAGTCTTACCATCTTTGAGCCCCCAATACTGTAAGAAATGCAAAAATATATTTTTGGGTTTGATTGGGGTTTTTTTCCCCCATTTGATTTATTTGCCTCCTGGCATGGTTGTCGCCAGAATATGTTTCTTAACGTAGGCTGAAAAAAGCTGCTTTCTGACCTTGCCTTGCAATTCTCAATTAATTTCTAACAAGGAGAGTTGAAATGCATTTAGAAAGGTCTTCTATTTGGAGATCAGAGTTTAGGAATCTCTTTCCATTTCATCAACAACAATGAGACTAAGACAATCCACAAAATGCCACCATAACTAAAAGGCTAAATATTCTGCTTCTAGTAGCATTGGGGTGAAGGGGTTTAAACAATTAGCATTCAGTGGCCTCAGATTTTAAAATAAGAACCATACATGGATTTGAAAACATGGAGAATTTTATGTTTATGTTGCCCAAAGCTGGTCTGTTTTTAACTTAGTGTATCACCTGATCCCTTCTCCCTCTAAATCTTGCAAAACTCAGTGTACCTCTCCCAGCTGTGACTTGTTTGCTTCCTGATTTTGCTTAGGAGGCTGGTGGTTGAGGACCTGGCTTTGTGGAACCAGCCAGTAATTTCTTGATGAAACACTGCGAGTGTTTAGGCTTTTTGTGTTTTGTTGTTTTGGTTTTATTTTCTCTCTTTACATTGCATAAATACAGATTTATCAAAAACAAAACTTAACAGGTAAAGAAACTATATTTCTTGCTGCAGCAGCCCTCTTCCCTGCATTTAGGCAGGGAGCCTGTGAGGTGGGAGTTGATGTGGTGTAGAAGGCCAAGAGGCAGAATAATGAGTCCGCAGCCTTGGGAGCGCTTTGCTGGGATTTCTGTCAGGGGATCCGGAACTCTTCTTCATCCTGGGATGTACATACTAAAGCCTTAAAATGCCCTCCTGCAGATCAACCTCTAAATCTTGAAAATAGGTATTTGCCTTGTTTCATATTTCAGGAGCCAGGCTATGCTTCTGCATGCCTAGGAGTCACTGCAATGGACACATGGAATTCAGTGCATGCGAAAAATGGTTTTTGTGGATGTGGGTCTGGATGTATGTGTATAGATGTGTGTATTTATATACATACGTATCTTTCTTGTTCTTTTTCCCTTAATACCTAATGGTGGAGTAAAGAAGAGAAAAGAAAGGCAAATTCTTAGCTGGGCTCTTGGCAGACCCTGTGTGCATATGTATTTACCAGCCCATTTGTGCATATATAAGGTGGTCCATACTTCACAGTTAAGTTACTTGTGTTACTTTCATATGTGCTGCTAACCCAAGGGCTCATGGAATTAATTGTGTAATTAATTGTGTTATTTGTGTTAATTGTATAATTAAGTGTAATTGTGGCCAAGTAGAGGCAGCATGGAGGGTGCAGGAGTGCTCCAGCATGATAACAGATGCTGAAGCGATGGAGCATCCCATTCAAGAAGGAGGAAGAAACCTCAGGCCTTCCCACGTGGACTGGCTGGAGTCCAAGTACTTAAGATCAAGCCTCAGAATGCAGTGTTTCTGTGCTTTAATATGTGTTTAATAATTTATTAGCTTTGTATTTTATGCTGGCCTAGATGAAAGGGCATTTGCTTGCAAAAACATTCCTTTATTACAGAAACAGAAAAACCTCTTAGACATGGAGGATACAATGTAAATTTTCTCAGGAACCCAAGAGCTGTAATTTCTTAGATTTCATTGTTGCAGTTCTGTTTTAGTAACACACACACAAAAAAGGCTATCTCACCATAGCAGCAAACACTTCAGCTTCTATCCTGATGTGTGTAAATTAGGGGGAAGAAGCATTTGAGTAGCAGGAAAAGTTTGATCCTGCTGTGGGCAGACACACTGCTGGGTGGTGATGTAGACCTCCCTTTTCCAGAAAAACATATGAAGAAAGTAACTGGGGAGATGCAGAGAGAGAACAGCTACTGCATCAAGAGGGAGCCTTGTTGGCTTCTCACAGGTGGAGTCCAGGCATGTCATTGGGCACAGTCTGTTCACTCCTATTTACGCTTGAGAGAAATGTTAGTGGAATTAAAAAAAGAGTTTTGCTGTACTTTGCATGTAAATACTGTATTTCTTTCAAAATGTTGCCTTTTTCTTTTTCTTTTTTTTTCCTAGTGTTCTGCCTTGGATGCATAAACAGTTCCAGGAGCAAACACTAGCTAACTGGCTAACTTGGAACAAACAAAAAAATCCCTTTTACTTAATTGTAATTAATTACACACATGAAAGCTGTAAATTATCAAGAAGATCTCTAAACTGCAGGCTCAAGCACATCCCTAACTCAGTTTCTGTAAAGCTCCTTGTCTACCAGAGACTCAGACTGTTTGCTGGTGGTAAGTGTTCTGTTTGAGCTATAAAATAATTACCTTGTCAGATTTTACACTTGAGTGCAAAAGAAGATCAGTCTCTCCTACTATAGATCCCCACTGTAATTGCTCCATTACTGTTTTGAATATTGGTGTAGTTGTTTCTTGGCAAAACATGCTGATTAAACCTTACCTTTACAGATTTTTGTTTTGTTTCCTGAACTACAGCTCAGTAAACAGAAATTCTGGCTGTTTATAAACCTGCCTGCATTTATAATTTTATTTATTTCATATTGTTTGGACCCGTTTGCAAAATAGAACAGGTGGTAGAAACCCAGAAATTGCATCGCAAGTGCAGTTCTTTCTTCACTTGTTTGTTTGTTTTTCGTGATGCTGCAGCCCAATGGGAAATGTGCAATTATTTGTTTTCATTTACATTATATTTAGTTTTGCCAGTGTCAAGGAGAAAACATATAAGAAGTGGACAGCATTCCCTGAATGCTGTGATCCCAGCATGACTGAACATGCTGTGTACTAGCCTATTTCCTTCTATCTAGTCCAGAGTGCCTATCAGTTGAGGTCTCCTTCCTTCTGCCCAGATAGCTTTCTTGCAAATGACTTTCAGACTATTCTTGGGCTCTACAACATACAAATATATGAATTACCTCTGTGTGTTTCACCTTTGGGATCCCATATGCTGTGGCTCTGTCTTTGGTCCTACTTAAAGCTCTTGTTCCTCTAGTCAGGCTTTTCAGATGTTGAAAGCAGTCTGAGGGCCCTACTGAGAGGCAATATAGACATCTGTAGGTGTTAACATACCCAGAATTGAATTTGTCCCCCGAACTTCATCTGCAGAGCTGTGCAGCAAAAGGATAACTGTTTATTGCAAGAGTCCCCTGCTTTGAAGACTCAGAATTTTGCATCAGGCCAGATGGACAGATCCCATTGTCATGCCTAACCAGACCCAGATGGTTTAGGGAACTGCAAATGAGGGAGGGCAGTTTATTTGTAGTTTGGAAGTTCAAATCCAGATTGAAGTTCTACACCAAAAGAAATTATCAGTTCACTCCCAGCTTGAAATGCTCCTTTCCAAGGTCCTGTGGTATCCTTGGCATTTGTTTATTAGCAGGCAAATGGTCCCAGAGATAGAGTCTACTGCTTGGCTCCTTCAGAAAAGGACAGAGGTGTTTGAATTTGTCTTATCTTTTTGAAAAGATAACTGTTGTGTGAAGTTGAAAGATAGCCTTCTGTCTTCTTCACAAAACATGACAGGTGACAAGATATAAGATCCTACCAGCTCTTAGGAAAACTTTTACTGCTGTAACTATAATGATGTGCTTAAAGTGGGGAAACAAACCAAATTGCAGTGCTGTTACTGTCAGTATAGGAGTACTGACATGTTTAACTCATTCCAAGTCAGAACAATATTAGCAGAAATTTAATTTTTGTTGGAGCTTTTAACAGTAAGACCATATTGATTTAAAAAAACAAACAAAACCAACCAAAAGCAACAGCAAAAAACGAGCTTCCAGACTTCCTGGAATAGTTATACTGGCAATAGTTGCTACTTAGTGTAGCTAAGTAGAAGTTTGCATGTGACCCTTAACATTATCCACCTATGGAATTGTTCAAATAAAATTGATACATGCAGCTCAAGTTTCAAATGCCTGCAAAGTAGTTGCCCGAACATAGGTAGAATTAATCTGGTATATAATTTCCATTAGTAAGTTCTGAGAAATGTGCATGCTCACAGAAAATTCTGTGAGCTGGAAATCAAGCCAAATGAATGATAAATTCTGCCACAAAATATTCTATCTGGGAAACCATTTTGTGCAGTTTCAGTCCACAGTATGGGTGAGCAGTAGTAGCAAATTCAGTGCTGTTAATAGATGAAAAAGTTACCTTTGTCCTGCAATGTTATTCCAGCCATCAGAAACTCTGTTATTCTTTTATTTTCTTTTTCTTTTAACTTTTTCAGATAATTAAATGGGTCAGGTCTCTACAGGATGCTGCTGCATGGTGGCTATAAATAGTGCAGTGAGCAGCCCAACACTTCCGTCCATCCGTGGGCTCTGGTGGGGGGAAGCTGAACTGCTCATCTATTGGTCAATGTCTGGTGTGTTGCTCTTGTAAATCAAGGCGAGCTCTGCATTTAACTCTCCTAAGTTCATTGTAAAAACAAACTCTATGCTACTGTAATGGAGATTTAATTCCATCTCAGCAGGCTCAGGCCATGCTTTGAGACAGAAAGCACTGTCCCAGAGAGAGCTGAATTCAGTGTGTGTTGTGTGAAATTCTGAGTGGCCATGACACACAGTTTATCGTGCAGTGTGAAATACAATTTGGTCATGGACCTCTGACAGTAGCCCAACAGTGTAATTCAGCTGAATGCTGGCTGTGTTCAGCAAGTAGCAGGAGCTTGGACTTGAAAAAGAAATTATGAGTTGGCCACTATCTCCATTTTTACACTGTGATTATAAACAAATAAATTGGGTACTGATAGCTGTTTCTCAAGGAGGGAACTGGGGCATTGTCTTGTATTACCTACCTTCTCAAACAAAACTTCTGTGGAAACGTTACATTCTTAACTACTTTGTCCACAGAAAGCAAATGGAAACAGTGACCTCAGTGTTTACATCAACGCAGATGGCAAACGTGTCCCAGATACTCATGACTGAACTAGATTATTTGCTTACAAGATTAATAAGATATATGGTAATATCTCAGAGCTGCTTTCTCCAAAGAACCAATCTGTGAAAACTTGAAACCCAGCAAATATATATATTTAAATATTATTAAGTAGAGAAATTTGCACTGTTTCAGATGATTGTTGGATACCAAACTAGAGCCAAAGAGGTAAATCTCTTCCTTGTATGGGTAGTAAAGGAGGTGGAATATAGCCTCTCCTTTCCTGATGGCAGAGGATCCTTCTTTTTGCCTACTCATTCTTTATGAAAAGCCAAGGAAATGGAGGAGTGTGAATCTGAAATCTGCTGTGAGTACTGTCTCTGTCACCTACTGTGCAACACCAAGCGGAGCAAAACCTTCTTTTTAAGGCTTTTAGCTGCAGCCAAGGTATGGTGAATTAGCCATAACCATGATGGATTCCCATCAGTCCCATGGGGACCTTATGCTGCCATGTATCAATTAATTTTATAACTGTGTTTCAAATTAATTTAGCTATTTAGAAGCTATTTTGAGCCAGTTGTAAAGTGGAACTGTCAGTTCAGAATTTGGATGAAGAAGTATTAAAAGTCAGAACTGGAACACATTTGCAGATTTGGTAGAATTGGCTGCTAACATTGATGGAATGATGGTTGTGGATGATGACATTATTGTTTTGGCACCATTTCCATCTTTTAAGTTTTATATTGCTACTTAAACCCACAAACTTCACAGGCAAATGTACTTTTCTTAATTGTAAACCTATTCCATTTCTCCTACAATTAAGATGTAGTTCATAATAAAACCTGGTGCAAGTGAATAAAACCTTTTGCAAGTGGATTTTTTTATCTTTCTTTAGATGGAGATTAAAACAGTGTGATTCTGTAAAATCTCCCTTTTCCCCTTCTAACTGAGCGTATATTATTAATGTTAAATATATTATTCCTTGGTAGAGAAATCAGTTTTTCCGGCTCTAAAGGCTGAAATGCTGAGTGATTAAATAAAACCCTACCTTTCCTTGCTTGACTAATGTCATAGGAGCAAGATAACATATAAGCACATGCTGGACTGAAAATAATTTCTGCCAGCAATAAACTTCCCTTATTTATTAATTGGTGGTAAAAGACTTATTTCACAACTGCCTGAAAGGTCAGTAAGGGAGGTCCTTGGGAGGAAGGGTAAGAGGTGGTGTTGCTGTTTGCTTTCCTTTCCTTTCTCATCATTATTGCTAGGTTTGAGTCATTCTTTTTCTTCTGTCTACCACAGAGCTCTTGACACCACTCAGAGCAGTTCCTTGTTGTGAAGTGACCATTGTGGTGTTGTGTTGGGAGTCAACAGGATCTCTCTCCAGGTTGTGGTAGCATGAGTAGAGGATATGCCTCTGACCTGATCTTGTAATAGTGAGGATTAATGTCTGTGACTTACTCCTAGCAGAATCAAGAAACTTTGCAAAAATAAGGAAAACACGAGTGTCCCAAAATCTTGTCTTTTCCTTGGCTCTGCTGAAAATGTTTTTCTTGAAGCTCCCTTCCCCTTCTCTTCTCAAGACTACTACCTTTTGTGTAAAAAATACCCCATAGAACCCCATCAGTGTGACCCTCCTGTCCTTCTTTCCTTTAATGTCACAGTTTTGTTTCTAATTGTTACCCATCAGCTTCTCTCCCATAAAGAACATATTTTTCTCCTGGAATTGTCTGCTTCTCTGACAACTGGAAGACTTTTTCAGTCTGGTGTAATAACAGAAACCTCTCTGTGAAGCACTTTCTGTCTATCAGCTCTTGCTTGGCAGCCTAGCATTAAACAGACGGAGTAAAAAGGAAAGAGTAAAGGTTTTGAATTGCAAGAGAGGTCAGATTTTAAAGTGTTGGTAAGAGCTAGCATCTTTACATTAGAGTAATTAACATCTTCTGTGCCTTCTTGAATAGCTCTAATTTTGCTCCAGGTTGCTTTTATAGCTTTACTTCATTCTAGCTTGAGTTCCTGACTCTGCTTTTAGATGCTGTGTGAGCTGAGCACTTGCACACATGTTTATGTAGCCACTTTGTTACATGAACGTAGACTTAAAAATAATGCTGAAGTGCCTTACTGAAATTCAGGATGTCAGCTTTTAGTAATGTCTTGTCCCTTCTTCATCTGTAAGGTATAAATACCAGTAATTTGTGTCTGGGGCATGCTGCATCCTTGTGTTGATTTTAAATAGCAAAGTTTCGCTCATGGCTTTTATCTCTGTGTTTCTGGAGCTGATGTGACACCAGGCTCCTGTGTGACAATAGAAGTCAACCTGTTTGGTTACATGCTTAAAAGGAGAGATGGGCTGTAAATCAGGAGTGAGGCAAAGAGGCCTTTTGTAAGCAGTGCTAATTGCTGTCAGCAATATTGATCTGTCTCAGATGTATACCGCGGTCATTTAAATTTGCAGACTCTAACTGAATCAAATGATTTCTTATGAGTTTTCCCTAAGGAAAATATACTGATAGGAAGAAGAGATTTCCATCTTATATTGCTTAAATATATTACCACATTTAACAAATATTTGTTGCTAAGGATGTACCTGATTGCACATAGATATATTACATGTGTAGATATACCCATTAATATATGTTTGCAATGGCACTTGGCATTTTACAGTTAAGAGTTTCATATCACTATCTATAGTGCTGTGCAAACATTAATTAAATGAATCCTATCAATGAATAAAATAACTTGTACTTATAAGAATATGCCATTTTACATGGGAGGTAACTGAAACAAGACTATTGCAACTCTAATTGCTCAAGATTCTCCTAATATTAGAAGATGCTGAAACTCGTGTCTTTGGAGATTTAGTTCTGGCTCTGTCCTAGAGCAGTTGCTACCATGTGAAGCAAGAGCAGAGAGGGAAGTAGCAAAGGAAATGGTCATGGGTTGAATGATCTTGGAGAGAAGGTTGTTTGAGATGTGAAAACTTTTACAGAATATTAACATCTTGAGAGATGCTTTGAAAACAGCAGAACATCAAAAATGTGACAGGATACCCTGAGGAGTTCCATTGCTCCAAACAGGAGACAGGCAAAATTTTATTCACCTTCATTAATAAAATGTAGAATTGGCAAAGCCACTTCTGGATTACCATCCTTTTCCCCCTTTATCTTACAGCACTAACTGCCTTAGAGGAAATGAATTATGGTTAATTAACTGGGTCAAGTACTGACCAAAAGTCTCTAAAGAATGTCTGGAATATGATTGCTATTTGTCTTTTTTCCACATTTTTGTTTGTTTAGGTTTGGGGGGGAGAGGGGTGTTGGTTTATTTTCTTTTGTTTTGTTCCCTTTTTTGTTATTGTTTCTTTTTGGTTTTTTTTTAGGGGATGGAGGTGTTTTTGTTTTGTCTTAATGGGATGGTAAAATTCTCCCAAATTGTGTAAAAAACCCATTTCGTGTTACACACACCTGCTTTAAGAAAACTGAATTACTTCACCTTCTGATGGAATAATATTTACCTAATTATTCTAAATTATGTGTATGTTTATCTGTTGTTTGTGTGGTTGTTATGGAGTTGTGTAACTGAATGATTGAAGAGACTGTCTCCTTTTCCCAGTGGTTTGTTGCTGCTAAAAACGACAACACAATTGGTAGATATTCCCCATATCTTTTTTGGTGCTGAATTCCAGAATTTTTTCTGGTGCCTGGGGCTTGACTGAGTTGCTCTTCTTTTATGTGCCCACACACACATCTCCCTCCCCATTTATGTAAGAGGACATAATGATGATTGCTCAGCCTTCAGCCTGTCAGCCAAACAGTAATAATCACCTACTCCAGGTAATGACAATCTGGATTAACCCAGACAGTCCAATTTGAGGGCTAGTGAATAAGCAACAACATTCTCCTTGAAATCTGGCAAGTATCCTGCTTTCAGCAGTGCATGTGGTAGAATTGATAGTGGTGTTTACAGTTACTGGGGATAAAACTCTCTGAACTGCATAGATCCAATCCCATAAACTAGAATAACCATTTTTAAAAAATCAAATGGCTTCTCCAATTCACTGATAAAACTATCAGCAAATCCAGAGTCTTGTCACTGATGGCTTGTATGACTTTATGTGCTTGCAGGATGGAGCTCTTCAGTGTTGAACTTAACAGTGATACAGATACAATAAAACCTTATACCTGTGTGATTCACTCAATTGCAGATCAAAATCCAAGTATCACAAACTTGTAACCAAACCAATGGAGCAGTGTTTTGTAAGTGCTTGGAAGCACTGGGCGGGGTAATGTAACAACACAACCGATGAGAAAATGACAATAGCCATTTAGCATCAGAATTGGTCTACCTGAACACCAGTGCTTTTCTTACAGACTTCAGAGTGAAAGAGCTCCTGGGGCTCACCTCTGCTTGTATTTTAACATGGACACCTCAGATAAGTGGGATGAATCATGCTTTGAAAGGGCCTCTTTTTCTTTTGCAATGATTTGTACAGGGCATTCAGATGAATTTCACATGGATAGATTGGACATATAAGTGTAATAGCAGTCACAAACACTTCAGTTTCTTTCATTTACTTCCAGATTTTTATTAAACACCTCATGTCCAGCTATTGAGAAGACTATTTAACCTTGTTCTTGCTGCATGCAAGAGGGACTAGGCAAAAGGCTTTGGATCATCCTTTTGGATAAAATAAAATCCAGTGGCATATATTCTACAAAATCTTTGGTCATCACTTTTGACTTTACACTGTTTCTAGAGGAAAAGATATTTTGCTGTGGGGGTGAGGAAACCTTTCAGAAACCATTGGAAACTACTTCTACTGGCTTGAGAATATGTAATAGAACTTTTTAAGCAGGATTGCTGTGTTCTTACAGGATAACCACTACTCTAAATAACAGTAACAGATGTCCTTGTTATCATGTGTATTCCAATATTTCCGTTGACTTTTTTATCTCTCTACTTAGTTTTGGTCCCTTCTTACTACCACCACCTGTTGCTGATTCCTTTAAGAGATGGTTGGATATTTATATGAAACAGAGCTGAAAACATATGAAAATGTCTAAGTCATGCATTTATGAATGAATTTGTAAGAAAATGTTTCACTTTGTGTTAATGAACTGATTTCACAAGGATAATCTGATGATGTTTTAATATGAAATGTACCTTTTGGGAGTGTTGAAGCTATGGTTATAACACCTCCACCTGCTAGATTTGCCAAGAGAAGCAGAATAGGCTTTGGTGGAGGCAGCTGGCTAAGACATGGGTACAAGGAGAACTGAGCCAGGAAGACTAAATCACAGCACTCAGACCTGGGCCTGACTGCTCCAGTCTTTGGAGCTGTCTGGAGCTTGTGCAGTACCCTGGCTCCGCCCAAGATCCTTATTTTGACCCTTCAGAGTAATTATAGCACACAAATGAGAAAGTGTGAAATCCTTGCCTGGGGCTGTGGGGACACAGTGGACTGGATTTCATGTTGGGCGATCTCTGGTGCAGTCTTAGTCCTCTGTGCTATTTCATATTTCTCTATCAATGTTTGAATTAATCCTTTCTTGTTTGTGCTTTGTTCTGTGTTATTTTGGTGCCTGAGGCTGCCTGTGTTTCTAGCAGGCTCTTCTTCTCTTACATGTCCCTCGTTGCTAAAGTGAGTGAGTGATTTTGCCTTCAGACTTGGCTCCCAACTGTGTATTTAAAGGTAAAATGATTTCTAATGCTAGTTGAGATGAGGGAAAATGAGAGAGAATTTAAAAATTCATATTGAATATTTATAAGCATCCTCAGTGCATTTGGTGAAACTGGGATGAAAAGGTTTCTAACTTCTGCTGCAAGGTACTTTGTTGTGCTTCACTTACAATGGTAAGCGAAGGTGTGGGGCCCGTGAAGGCTCCAGATACATTTATTTGTACTTGGTTTAGGTCATATCTTCTGTTGGTGTAATTACTGAGCAGTAATGGGATGTACGAATTTATGGTTCTTTTTGAAGAAAAGCAGTGATGCTTTGGGCAGTGCTTGGACTCTGTGAGGAGAGATGTTTTGTGTTATACTTCTTTAAAAAAAAGAAAAAATATTTCTAAATTATTTTTGGGGGGGATGTGTATCTTTTTTTTCCTTTAGCACCAGTGTTTGTTTGAACTCTCGCATCCATTGCCACTTATGCACACCAAGGTAGGCAAGGAGCTCTGGGGAGGGTCTTTGTCATCCTGGCTGAATGAGGACTTTCTGTGAATCCCGTTCACTGACAGATCCATTTATGCTGATTTTGCTGACCAAAGAAGGTGGTAAACTTGCTATAAATTGCTCTTTGCTTGTATTTATAAATTATTTTGCTCAAAAGAAAGTCATTGTGGACTGTTGTCCCCATTAGTAACTTGGGAGAGGAACCTTAACAAACCATTAAACTAGTTTTAGAATATTACAGTGTTGGGGATAAATCATCGGAAATGATGCCCAAAAGCCAGCAATGTGGTGTAGGGATTCTGCATTGTGTGAAACAGTGTGAAAGGCAGTATGGAAAGGCTGGGCAGAGATAATTCCCATTAAAACAAGAGGGGGCAATCCAGGTTGTTTTCAAGCTTTTTGTGGGCACCATAATGTATGAAGATAAAGCTCTGCAGTGAGTCAGTAAAAAGCAGTGTTAAAGATAAGGAGCCAGTAAAATCGTTTAAGTTAAATCTGTTAAGTAAAATCTCTTAAGTTGAAGATCAGACTGGGAACTAATGTTCATCTTTATTTTTGTATTGCATATTACCTCTTAAAACTAGTGACAGGATGTGAATGCTGGACCTCTCCCTGAGAGCCAGATAAAGTATCGATGCCACTGGCAGCTTTATTTGACTTGGATATTTTATTAAGAATTTATTGGTGTTTCATAATATCTTTGCTAGATGGGCTTTTCTGGTCAAGAGAGATACTGATGTTTGTTTTCAGTATTAGTTAGCTCTGTCCAAGGTGGCCTCAGGTGCTGCAGTTCTAGAATGAGGAGCAGTATCTGATTTTAGTCTTTCTGTGACTTTTCTTTAAACTTCTGCACTGCTTTGCAGTTGATACTGATGTCCTTTGCTTTGAGACAGGCAAAACTGCAACTGATGTCACTGTGTATATTGTTCAAGGCAAGACCAAGAAAGAAGGGCAGTTTGATTTTCTCTGTCAAGTAGACCAGATGGGATGGGAGCCATCAGCTCTGAGGGAGCCATGTGTGGTGCCCCATCCTAGATCAGGTGTCTCTGAGGAACAGGCTACTTTATACTTGATTTTACCTTCTTAGAGCAGTTGAGGGCTCAGCAGTGGATTGTCTTTTTCTCCCTTTCAATACCAGGTAATGGCCTCTCTCAGGAGCAATGCCTGGGCCTGGCAGGGGAGAATTGTACCTGCATGTTTACAGCTCTTCTTCCCCGCAGTGGCATCTAGGGCAGCACAGAGTCACTTCCTTTTCTTGCTGACAAAAGACTGTAAGGAGGAGAGCGCAGGAAGGTTGAGAACCATGAATTTAACTTACGTATTTTTATTTCAGTAATAATTACACCTCAACTTCTGTGGTTCAGCAGTAGCCTGAGAACAGCTGAGATGCCTCAGACATATTTGTGCTAAACCTGTGGAGAATAGGAAACTTTTCCTGCTTCTTTCTATACCAAATGGTACATGCTAGCCATTTTCATAGAATCATGGATTGTTAAGGTTGGATAAGACCCTAAGCTCATCAAGTCTGTTTTGCTTTCAGTTAAGATTCTTCCATTGAAAGAGTTTTTCTTTCCTCCATTTAGTTGATCACTGAATTTTTAAAAATTTTCTGGTCCACATCCTTCAGGAAGAAGGTTAAACAGATTGCATCTTTGCTTCAGAAAGCGTTATTAATAACCACAAGGAGGCTGCAATAATGAAGAAAAGAAAGAGACAGATATAAAATGTTTTGCCGTACTTGCTGTTTTGTATTTGTGATTCTGGGGTTTTTTTGTATGTATTTTTCACTAGTACTTTTATACAAATATTGTAAATAATGAAGTGCTTGTAATTCCTGAGATTCTGAAAGTCGTGCTTTATAATGGGCAATATACATCAAGTAAATAAGTAGGCTCATTTCTAATTCTAAATAATCCTCCTCACTTGAATCTTAAAGTGCTTTCCAGTAATTAGTTATCTTAATTAATTGCTAATTTTTTTCTGAGGGCAGGAAAAACAGGTTCTGTTGACCTTACAAAAAGAACCTGAGCCACCAGGCTGAGTGCATTATTTTTCCATGGTACCTGCTGAGCCTGCTGTTGCCACAGTAGGAATTTTACTCTGTAACAATTCCAGCTTTACAGCAACACCATTACAAAGCAGATACTGTTGCTGACACTTTGGAGTCTTTCTGTACCAGAGATCTGTTTTCCTTTCACTTCATTATATGCCCTGTTCATTTCACTATTTGCTCTTTTGCTGTAGCTCCAAATCAGAGGAGACGTCCTGGAGCGGCTGATAGTGGGAATGTAAATCCTGCTGTGAGCTACCTGTGTCCTCCATTTGGTTGCTGCCTAGAAGTTACTGACCTGGTAGCAAGAGTCCCTCAGAATTGGATGTTTCAGTCATTTCTTGTGGTATTCTCACCTCTCAGTGCAAATTCCTCATCAAAGCCTGATATTTTAGGCCCTTTACCTGGCATCTAATTTCTCCCACATGTACATTCATTAATTTCAAGGATTTACTGCAGAGTTTAGATTCTTCCTGAAAATTGCTTGGTTTCTGCTTTATTTCTATTAATTATTCGCAATCTACAGTGCTGGATCACAATCTTTCAGGTATAGTCTCACTAAATTACCTTCCTGGGTGTCCCCCTCTAAGTTTAATTGATCCAGTAATGGTGAAAAAACCATGTGATCTGTAAAATATCTGAGTTCCTCAAAGATTACTGGGATAACTGTGGAAAGATTGGAATAGTCTTAGTCAATCTTATTCATGCCTCTGTCCATAAATCTGGTCATTGTTGTAGTAATTGTAATTGCTTATGGTCAAACTTGAATCCACCAGCTTTAAAAGGTTACTATGTACAATATTGCTTCATGCTAAGAGGTACTAGAAACTAACCTTATATGGAAAATAAATAGCAAATATCTGTTATATTTTTCCAGATATCTTCACAATTGCTTGGACTAATCCTTAATGGAAGAACATCAAGATCAGTATTTGAATGGAATTGATTTTAATGGTTGATACTGAGATAACAGGAAGAAAAGTAGCCTGATTTCACAGAGGGAATTAGAGGGGTAATTGGGCCACAGACAGCAAGGGATGGTAATGGTTAGCACACCAGGATGGATTTCAAGTTGTAACTAATCTGCCTATTTAGATTTTTTTTCCCTCCTGCATGTTTTTGAGGGCCATGTTTTCTGGAGAGCCAGGTCTATTGTCAAACTCTAGATTATGTAAATACCTGAACACCCAGTTGGTAAAGATGTTAGATACATGTTTAAATGTAAGTCTTCTTTTAAAAACAATTATCTAAACCCAGACAGAATTTGAGCCTTCAGAGCTGTGACTCTGAGGATATATACAAAGTGCAGGAGACTTTTGTGGCCTCTACCATGAGCTTTCATAGTCTCCTTTCTTCTTCTACTTCAGCTGTTGTATTTTTCACAGGTGTATGGATCTGAAACTAAATATTCTGATTATTTGCCCAGAAAAGCTCTCCAGTCAGCCATGCAGATCAGCTCCAGGGACCCATAATGATTTTGATGAAATCTTCTTAACCTTTTGTAAACACTTTAAAGGAGGTCTTTTTATCAGAACAGAATGCTTTGTTTTTTTTAAAAGAGTTACTTCACATTTGTGTATCATACAGAATGGAACTTTAACATGAAAATTAAATGCTTTCATTTCAATGATGTATCAATTAACACAAAAAAGTACCTTGAAGAAAAAGAAAACCCAAACTTGCATACTCATTTTTGGAATTACCAGATTTTAAACTTTCAGAATTCACTATCTTTTATTTCCACACTGCTTCCCATGTATAGTAAAATATGTTAGTGGAACTATACCAGATATAGTGATAGATTGACTGAAACAGGAGATAATTTCGTAGAAGGTAATTTCTGTTTGTGCACTGTATATACCTGTGTACAGGAACAGAATCTATTTATGGCAGCATGATGTTGCTACCTGTATTCTGTCCAGGTTTTCTCAACAATTTTTCTATCTAGACATCAGCCTTGGTATTTGAGTAAAGAACTTTGAACTCCTGCTAAGATGTTTATTTTATCATGAAGTATAGATAATAAAAAGGAGAGGAACAGGCTCTCATAGATATTCTAGAATCTCTTTCTTAAGAAGTTATTTTACATGCAGGGTAATTGAACCTTTGAAGTTGAAATATTCACGGCATTAACATATAACTTCCCAACCATTTTTTTTTCAACTTTTACAGGACAAGCTTAGTTTAAAATTGTGCAGTTACTTGCTTAGATTTTAATGTTCAACTGGAATGTCCCTATTAAGTTCAAATGGGGAAAAAACTGTTCATTTGAGATTCAAGTAGAGCTTCCTAATCAAGTGCTGGTAGTGGGATGCAGTTCTCTTAACACTTATGTATTTTAGCCTTCTAAAAGCTAAATGTCTTCTAGCTTTCCAATTGCTCTCTGCCAGTCCTGAGGAGAGAAATGCATTTAATAATGGGAAGCCCTCCAGAGGTGCTTGCTTTCTCCTTAAATATCTTTGACATTAAAGGTGCAGAACACTTTTCCCACCTGAACACTGAGCCGTTTTCTTAATATGCTTTGTATGTTCCGTTTTGGGGTGCTCAGAAGAAATTCCATGTACCATATTTTTCTGAAAGTGGAAATCTTTTTGCTTTCTGCCTTCCATCTTATGGTGTCAGTTCGGGTGTGTTACAACAGCTCAGCAAAGCACTTATGTAAGGCGCTCTTAGTGAGGAATGCTCTCCAAAGTTACAAATCTTTTGCAGTTAATTTAATTCTTTCTTGATTCTGGCTTTTTCAGGAAATAGGGAATACTTCCTCATGTGATTTGGGCTGCCTATCAGAAATACCAGCACTGTTGACCTTAAATGTAAGGTGGAAAGAGTACCAAGTGTATACAAGTGAAGTTATGCACTGTAAACCAGTAGCAAACAACTTTGATGCTATCAGGTGCACTTTTCAAAAATAACTTGGGAGTGGCATTCTCAAGAATGATTTGGGCACTTTGGTATAACTCTTCACAAGTCTTGTTGTAGATTCCTGAATCACTTCACAGGTAAAAGTTTTCTTGTCATCCTTATTAACAGCCAAAGCTCCATGATGTTTGTTTTTTTTTTTTCTCTCTCTCTCTTCCTCAGCTCCCCTTTTTAGAATCTGGATATTTTTTTTATCACAATGGTCTTGCTAAAGCCAGGAGAAGACGCAGCCTTCAACACAAGCTTCGTCTGGAAAGGGACTCCAGGGTAAGTGTTTTGTCATTATATGCAGCTGTCATGTTTTCTTTGTGACACAGACCATTTTTTTAAGGAGATCAGGGTGATGATCAAATCTGTGGCCATGATTATGGGTTTTTTCCCCCATGCTTATTTCAAGCTTGGTGGCTTCCATATGCACATACTTCCCAAATAGCCTCAGCTTTTATTTTTATTTCACTGTTAGAAATAGTCATACATTCTCTGAGATGTATTCTCTCTCCAGTAAGACTCAGTGAGGCCATAGTCTCCAGGACATCTCTGTGCACTCTGTAATGTGGGGAGAAGCCATCCAAGGTACATCTCCTGGTTGTCCCCTCCATGAATCCTGTTACTCATGGGTTATTCAGCCCTGAATACCTTGTGGTGTGAATGGTGGCACTTTCTCTGCAATCACCGTAGATTCCCTTCTTCTCCGGAAATAGGATAAACACCAGTTACTAGAGGAATGGAAGCTGTCAAACTTGAGTAGTTCTTCTAGAGGCTCTTGATTGTACTCTGCAAATATTGTGCTCAGTTTTCAGAAGTGTAAACCTCTCAGACAGGAGAAAAAGATGCCTTTTGTGGAAGGCTATGAGCTGGCACCGACAAATTCTTTTTCCTTATATGCAGTTTTTGCACCAGTTTAATACTGGGCTGAAGTTGGGCCAGGTAGCACAAAAAGTATATTTACTGCCCAAAGAAAGTAGATATGACAGCAAATAGATTATTTTTAAATCCTTCAGTAAGATTTCAACTCTCTGCACTGTGAAGAGGGGGAAACAATTTTATTCCAGACAGAAAGTGATTGCCAGATTTGTGTTACTGGAACACCCATGACAATGAAACACTTGAGTAGGAAAACGAGGAAAATAGGTTAAATAAGATCATAATTGTTATTGTGACACCAGAACAAGCAAGGTCTGATGAATTCCCAGCTTAATTTTCCTGCTTCTGCAGAAATTTCAAGTGATTCCAGGCCCAGGTCCAACTAGGATGCCCATGGCTGGTCACTTCTGTGGTTGAGAGCCATGTGAGGAAACCACACAGGTTCTGGGTTCTGCCTGCCCCATTACTCTGTCCCAAGATACTGATAGCTGGGTGCTCTAAGGTACCTCTTCTTGGTCCCCTTCTCTAAAGAGAAACTAGATATAGGTGAGGGATTACAAGGCAGAGACATGTCCAACCTGCTTTGAACAGAAATTCTGAGGCTTTCATTGTTTTGTTTACTAAGCAGGGATCAGAGAGTAACTGGGGAAAATCTACAATTAATGGATACTAAAGCATATGTCCTGAGATGTGTTCCCTGTCTCTGAACCATCCAATCTCATAGTAATTTATGAGAAAATTTAAGAGAAAAAGCACACAATTAAGTCAGAACATTGAAAAGTAGTGGCTGAGTACAGTCACTGTGCAGAGTCATTCCATATGCTATTTGGAAATAAATATTTCTGTAAGCCTCTGAAAATTTTACAAATACCTGTGATATTTATGAAACCACCAATTCTCAGTGCAGCCTAATATTACATGTCTGAGCACTCCTAACATATTCCACACTGGCTCTTGCATTGATACCTCTAGACTAAGGGTCTGCACTGCTATTAAGAACAGCTTAAGTGAACCTACCTTCTCATTCAGAGATGTTCCCTTCTGTAGGCATCTGATATTTGCAGTTTCTAGACTCCCAGTTGGCTTCTGTCATGTGCAGTGAAATCTCATTTTTCCTGAAAATCTCCACCTCATCCTGGTACTGCATACCACTGGCTCCCTCCTTTGATTTCAGTGAATAAAGCCCTGTGTTTAAATAACTGAGAATATCTCCCATGTGAGGAAAAGGATAACCCTGGGTGATTCTGACTTTGTAGTTTGCAGTGGAAAACGAAAGAGGGATGAAGCAATGTTTCCTTTCCATGTGTAACATGACATTTTCTCATCCAGCCTGTCCTGTTGAATAGTCCTTGAGCTCTTATGATACTATATAGATCAGTTGCTTTACGTAATACAGTTTGAGAGCAATTAAAATCTTATCTCCCTTCTTCTTTTCTATGTGAAGTTTGGAGAAGTCATAAAAATTCCTGTCAAATTTGTGTATAAATGGAAACATGAGTTGTGTTGACAGTACTTAATTTCAAACTCTAAAACTGATTTCTAAATATAATGGCAGCTTTCTAGACCATTTAAAATCAATTTTACTTAACAACAAATGTCAGCACTGTCATGGTTAATATATTAATGGGTGAAGCCAAGAATAAAATGTTCCTGTTGTCAGGCTAACCAGGAAGAAAACTTCCACCACAGGGATATAAAAATCTCTCAGGAACCGTTATGGTAAATGCTTTTATAAAAAGTTGCTAGGCCTTACCCAAATGTGAGAAAGTGGGCTGCACTTAATCTACATACTTTTCACTTTTAAGGAGTTTACAATGCCAAGGTAACTTCAGATATTAGCTGAAAAACACTACAGAACAGATGTTCACTCAATTAATTAATATTGTTTAATCAAGTAAGTCTATTGAAGAGTCATGTCAGTTTTTTAGGAGTCTAAGATAGATGACACAGCACTATACAGACAGGTTACTGCATCATTTCCATGATCTGCATGTGTTTTAAAATGCTAAAAAATGCTTTGTTATGTAAAATTTACTGTATGTTTTAACCAAAACAATTTGGAGCTATGCTAAACACATTACAGCAGTTATTTGGTAAACATCACTGCAGTCAAGGGAGTGGGAATGGAACATTATTAAATTCCTAGAAATCCAGCAACAACAAACTTTGTTCTGAAGAACCATCTCAAATACAGTGGTTTTGACATTATTTAATAGATTCATATTGCTGAAGCCTGAAGCAGTCCTGGTAGTGGGTGAAGGTACATGTAGTGGTGTCACATAGTGTATTGTCCTATTAAACTTTCAAAGAAAAAGTCCAGGCGCATGAGGCACCAGGGCTTTTGCTGTCAGTACTGTCCTGTCAGGAATCCTTACTGCCAAGGTGGCAAATTCCACAGTGAACTGAACTGCTTCAAATGGAGACTGATGTATGGAGAGCCTTCAAGAGAGTTTTGCTTTGACTCTTTTGCATCAGTTGCAAATTTCTGTGATTTCCAGGTGCACTTCCGTTTTGTTATTTTAGCTTATTACCTTTGGTGCCAAAGTGAATTGCAGGGGAGGGAGGGATTCCCTTTACCATTTTTACATCTTTAAGCTGGAGTTCTTCATGAGCTAAGACATAGCAGCAACATCTCCAACATTCTCCCTGTGAAATTGCATTTTCACGTGCCTTTGTTTATTACTCTGGCTGAAATGTCTCAGACTAAAAGGTCAGCCATTAGGCTTTTTTGGCCTTGGGAGACTTCATTTAAGGGGCTGCTGTACTTTGCCCTGGAGCTGCAGACCAGGAAGTAGCCCTTGCCATGACCCATGGGCACAGACAGATGCAAGGAGGTGACAGCAAGGATAAGGGCCCTGGGTGGAATAAAGCTGTGAGGAACCAGAGCAGGATGGGACGAGGCATCAGTGTAAATGTGAAGAGAGAGTAAGTGGGACAGGCTGGAACAAAAGCGAGATTCAATGAGGAGATTGAGTGATCTGGATATTGAGGAGCTCATGAGCAGAGTGGGACATGAAGGAGCATGCATTGGCTGGAGGGACTGGGAACAACGTATCCATATTGACAACAAAATATGCAGCTTCCTCAGAGCGGGTCGCAACACAATCTCAGAGCAAGGAGACCTTTAGAGAGTCTTCCCCGTGAGCAAGGGGAAAAACAGCTTCTCTAAGGGCAAACTGTGTTTTTAATAATGTTTTTAATAATAGTGGTATGTTTCGTCAATGCGATTGCCCTGGAAAGTGAATTAGGAATACAGAGATACTTCATATTGCCTTGTTAGTAGAGGCAGGATGGGAAATGGAGTCCTCCCCTGCTCGATCACAGCTGAAAGAAAACAAAACCGTGGGATTTGCTTCTGTAGTGGACTGATGCTGGCTGGATGCCAGGTGCCTGCCAATTCAGTCTGTTACTCCCCTTCCCAGTTGGGTAGGGGAGAGAGAATATAATGAGGGGTTTGTGGGTTGAGATAAGGACTGGAAGAGATCACTCATCAAATACCATCACAGGCAAAACAGGCTGTAATTAGAGATATGAATTGAATTTATTACACTAACAAAATCAGAGCAGGATAAGGAGAAGTAAAATGAACCCTTAAAAACATCTTCCCCCCCACTCTTCCCTCCTTCCCAGCTCTACCTCCTACTCCAGTGGTGCAAGGAGACAAGGAATGGGGTAATGGTCAGTTCACCACCCATGGTTTCTGCTGGTGCTCAGGGAGAGGAGTTATTTGCCTGTGCCACTGTGGGGGCCCTCCCGCAGGAGACAGTTCTCCACAGATTTCCAGTGTGAGTCCATTTCAATGGTTTCCTGCAAACTGCTGCAGTATGAGTCCATCCCATGGGCAGCAGTCCTCCCAAACCGCTGCAGCGTGGGTCACTCTTCCGTGGGGTGTCCTTCAAGGACAGGCTGCTTCAGCATGGGCTCCTCTCTGCATGGGCCTCCCACGGGGTCACAGCCTCCTGTCAGGCATCCACCTGCTCTAGCATGGCTCTCCTCCACAGGCTGCAGGTGGATCTCTGCACCCTCATGGACCTCCTTGGACTGCAGGGGACAGCCTGCTTCACCATGGTCTACACTACAGGCCACAGAGGAATCCCAGCTCTGGTGTCTGGAGCACCTCCTGCCCCTCCTTTTCCACTGACCTTGGTGTCTGCAGAGTGGTTCCTCTCACATATTCTCACCCCACTCTTCTCTGGCAATTAGAACTGCGTAATAACTTTTATTTTCTTTCTTCTTACATGTATTATCACAGAGGCATTGCCACCATTTCTAATTGTCCCAGCCTTGGCCAGTGGCAAGTCTGTCTTTGGAGCTGCCAGGGCTTGTTTCTGCCAGACATGGGAGAAGCTTCTAGCAGCTTCTCACAGAAGCCATCCCTGCAGCCCCACTAAAACAAGGCCATTCAAACCCAATACAGCTTCATTTTTATTTTCAAAGGTGATTTACCTTCCGGTCTCCTGTTTTATAAATACAGCTGTGGCTTCAGCTGTATTGTTATGTAAACATTTTGAAAAGTGGCCACATAAATAAAAGGAAGGAAAAAATGCATGTTCATTATGTTACCTTTTAGAGCAACATTCTGTATTTTTGCTGTTGGTGAGTATTTTCTGTTAGTAAATAATCTTCCACTGAAGTAGAAGGGTTGAAACATAGTTTGTTCTCTCGAAGATTATTTTGGTTTTTTTCAAGTTTTAGATAAAATAATTTTCCTCCCACAAAATCTCTTGTCAGACAGCTGCCAAGATTAATCCCACTCAGGAAAGAAGCTTTAATATACAGAGAAGAGCTAAGTCCCATTACTGATACCACTATGTGAGTGGATCTATGTTACAATAGGGAGAATAAATATGTATCTGTCGAGGGAGTAAAGGTTAAATGAAAATCTTCTACTGAGAGTGAGTTTGGCACTTAGATGATGACTTCTTTGGAAAGAAATGTCCCAGTGGTGGCAGTTGTTACATTTCAGAAAGGGATTAGAAGGGCAGACTTGGCTGTGCTGATCCAGGAGTTTGAGGAGGGTGGATGCAGGGCTTCTTCCAGGAGTAGTTAACCATATGCCTATAATTAACAGTACTCCCAAAATGCTTCTCTCATAGGACAAGGAGAAAAAGAGGACTGTAAATGCAGAGGATCTAAGCTTTTAACTGTATAAATCAAAATATTTTATCTCCTTCCTTGCCTGAGATCTGTTACATGCCCCCTTAATGTGACTGGCTTGTTAATGGTTGGACCCTTTCAATCAGTGAAGTGCCCTGTGCCCCCCTAGGCAGGCAGTTTTTCTGTGCTGCCAGAGCGTAATATTTCATCTGTGGTTCATCTTTAACAGGGAAAATGAGGGATGGCTGGCAGCTTGGGAAGAAGCAGCACAGCAGCCCTTAGCAATGGCAGTGCAGTATAAGTCGATCTTCAAGGCCTTTTCCAGCAGCATTAATGACAGGTTTGAACTGGGCTAAAGGTGGAGTCTTACTCCCTTAGGTGTCAGCACAGATCTTTCCCTTTGCAAAAATTAAAATCTTCCTGATATGATCAGGAAACCCCAGTTTTCTTCAGTGCAGTGATCTGGGGATGCAAGGGGTAGGAGCCATTGGAGCTTTCCTTTGTTCAGACCTTTGTAATTGCTGTGGAGGTGTAACTTGTTTCTTTAGCCTTCTCTTACTGGAGGCAAATAATATTCTGTCCCTAGAGCAAAGCAATAAGAGCAATTTACATTTTTTTTTTTAATGGCAATTTTGAGCATCTTTCCTCTTGCTCCATGCCCCACACCTTGATTTATCAGATTCCTGACCAGTGCTAATGACTTTGATTCCCTGGGAAATTTCTGATAAAAGCTTGGAAGGTATCCCAAGATGCTTCCTCCATATGAGAGGAAAGCTGATTTGCTCCTGAAAGCAAAGAGGCAGCAGGAGAAGAAAGGGCCATCACTTGACCAGTTCCCTCTTGTAGTCGTGCTGTTGACACTGTGAATAGAGGGATTAGTTTTTGTACAGTTCACCACAGCAGTGATCCCAGATTCATACAAAATTTTCAACCTTTTGGAGCTAAACATTGTATAAGTGAATGTAATGCCCAAGACTTGCCATCTCCTCTCCAATCTTAGAGGGAGGCTTCAGCTCCAGTTCTCTGCCATTCAGGGAGGTATGTGTATGTTACAACAGAGAGGGAGGAGAATGGCAGGACAAAAAACACTTCATGTTTTTGTCTCTTTTATGTAAATACATGCTGCAGATGGTAGAGGTTGACAGACTTCCCAGTAAAATCTATTTAGCATTTTGCTGTAATATGTATTGTCATGGGGCTGGCATGCTGGTAGGATTATGTTCAGGAGAAGTTTGGAGCTGCCATAATTTTATGAGACTACAGGGCAGCATTACACCTGTCTCAGTGTTATCTTTTGGATATGAAATGGAACATTAGGTAGTAAAAGCTCTGCTTAAGTATCTGTAATAAATATTGAACAGCCAATGAAAACTCATGTAAGGAAATGTCTTCTTTCCAATGCTGAAAAAAACCCCAACCACTCTCAAACCTATACACTATTCATTGAAGCTGCACTGCAAACAAGTACTGAAGAAATTTTTGTCTTGGTCATCCTGACTAAATGAAGCATGTTGTACAGAAAACAGGCAGTGACTTCCATGCATGGATGCCTGGGTTATCATTTCTGGTGTAATTTGTCTTACGCTTTATCCAGTGTGTTTGAGGAAGGGTTTCCAAGAGTCTGTACCAGTTCACAGAGGGAGGCCTCTTCTGGCACTGATACCTTCTCTCAGGTTGATACTGTATTGAACTGTATTTATTTTGCTTTCCCATACAGCTCAGGGCTGGTTTTGAAGATTTTGTATTTCTAATTCACAGTGAAGCCAGCTGGCAAGCACTGTAAGAAAAAAAGACAATTTTCTTGAGGGAACTTTAGTCACCTGTATGTCATCTGGTAATTGATCTTGTGTGTGTCTTATTGTTGAGAAAAATTAATGCTTTAATGTGCATTTTTCTTTTATGATAATTAGACCGTTTGCAGATGTTGGTGGGTGGTTATTGAAATATACAGGTTTATGAGTGTTTTTATCTGAGAACACAAGTAGAAAGAAGCAGCAAAGATTACAGCACAGTATTTAAAAAAAGGTCAGACACAGTTAGAGTCAGTTTCTGGGAAAGTGGAATTCAACCTGCACTTCAGACATGGAAGGAGAAAGGCTCATAAAGGCAGCAGGGCAGAGGTAAGCAATTGCAGGAAATACGCTGTGTGTGTTGTGTGAATTGTGTCATTCCAAACAAGAAATCATCAAGGCTGCAAAGAGGAGATTTAAGTGTCTGTTAATTGAGGATAAAGGTTTTCCCACTACTCTGCCCTTCTTGCACTGCTTGTATCAGTGAGAGGGTACTCCTCTGCCTCTGGAATGCAGGGGATAAACTAGTCTTTAGGTCATGAATTTTTTCTGTGATAGTGTCAAAAGAAATTGATCAGAAACTCAGTGAGGTATCAAGTTTGGTTTGTGATTGCACTGTATACATAGCATGGTTATCACCACAGACAATGGTTGCTGAATTCCCTGTGGTTGCCTGTTGAAAACTGAATCTGAGGGAGTCCTATTTTTATTGTCCCTGGCCTTTGTAGACTTTGTTCCAGCCAAGCAAGGGTTGCTGGATTTAAGTGCTCATGGAAAGCCCTGTCCAGCTATGTTTTGTGTAGTTGACCAGTGGTGGTTCCACCTGTAAAGCACTTAGATATTCTTTAATTCAGATATCACAATTATTATATGATTGGTTTCTGTTGTAAGAAAAAAAGGACTATCTCTTTCTGATAAGAAAAAATAATGAGTTAGAAGAAAATAAGAAAAAATAATAGAGCTATTCAGATACTTAAGCTGTTGCTTAGATTGACATGGAAGTCCCCTTCACTGCAGTGTGAGGATGCTGAGCACGTGCTGAAGAATTTCACAGTTTCTAAATTTAAATTCCTCAGATTTAGTGTGGCATCACTGGCTCATCTCTGGATGGCATATGTATATAGTATTTGTGATGTGCAATACAATTCTAAAGTAAAATATCACAACACCATTGAGTATAGAATATTAAATATTTCAAATAGTTTGCTACTGGAGAAAATTATATCCAGCACAATGTAAAAGCTAATCTTAACTGATCTATTATTTATATTTGTAACTAGAAAGATGGAGGGAAAAAACCAATTGATCAACATCAACATTAAAGAATGCTGGAAATCTGTTACAGCTGTGTTATATGAAAAAGCGCCATTAGCTGCGCACAGTAAAATAACAGACAATCAAAATGACACCAAACTCAAACAATAGAGTGTCTTGTATGAAAATACTGTATAACTGAGATTACAGGGTAAGCTAGAAGTGTTTCTATTAGGAAAAAAAAAACCAAAAAGAATGTACTGTAGGCAAAGGCAGTGCTCTACAGATTCATGCAGAATTTCCAAAAAATAAAAGCAGTAATGCACTGCAATCCTGATGACAACAGGATCTGGGGAGTCTGCATGGTTGGTGGTTTTAAGACAAGGTTAGACACTGACAATGGCTGAGTCAGATTTGGCTAATTTCTCTCTGTGGTTCTGGGATGGTTCAGGTGACCTCTTGAAGCTGCTTTCTGTCACATATTGCATCATTTTCATATGGCTGAACATGATACTCGAGGTGAGGCAGTAGAATGAGCTTTATCTCTCAAAACCACTTGTAACCATGAGGAAGTTCAGTACTTTTACAAAAACCTGTTGTGACAGCTGGCCACATTCAGCCTCTGTTCTGCTGCCTGTAAATTGCTGAATTTGCATTAGTTAAGTTTCTGCTTTATTGTTGATGTCTTTTCTCCTGACTGCGGTGTCACTCCCCCATCTCCCTCCGCCTTTTCCTCTCTCCCTCTTGTTTCCTGCCTGACGAAGACAGTCTCTTCTTCTTAGAGCAGGCCTTGCTTTTGTTATTTGTCTGTGCAATTTCCAGCCTTGGATCTTCAGAGAGGTCTGTTAAATATTACAATACAAGCAGTGGCAGTGGTGAGGCTATATAGTTTAGGGGAATTTTAGTAGGATGTAGAGAAGAATGGACATAGTGAGCCAGTGGCTTTGCATTAACATGGAACCCACTGTGGTGCAGAATTTTGCTTTGGTTTAGGACAGATTTGGTTTGGTTTTGAAAAAGGAATGCAGTGCTTTGATACGCTGAGCTAACTGTCACTGAAGGTTGTGATTATCTCAACGTTCACTGGATCCAGGAATCCATAGGCCTACTGTTGGTGTTTGAAGAGTGCAAAATATGTGGAGGGTCAAAAATGACCAAGTCGACAACATTAGAGCTGTGGCAGAATTCAGACTGCTGTGTACAACTCTATCTTTGAGGCTGGCTTCACTTTCAATTTAGGAAGTGAGTGTATTCAGCTATACTTTCTTTTCTCCTGCACAATTAAATTGTATGCTAAGAAATCTTCCTCAGGAGCAATGCAACAGATATTTTGGGCTCTGTTTTCTTTTGGGCAAATCTCTAAGCCTAATAGAAAATATGGAGACTGGAAAACTGCCTTTCAAAAGATAGCAAATATATTGTTCAACATACAGCTTGGGAAGATTATAGAATTAGTAAATTATTGTACCTGATAGTATATGGTACCCAGACTGTGAGATGGTAGGTCTAGAATGAAGCAAAGTAAATTTATGTCAGAAAATCAGTGTTAAAGCAGTTGATGGGGTTTCTTGTCTGTACATGTAAATGACCAGAACCATTTAATGTATATGACATTGATAGTAAATAAAAGGCAGTGCAGCTGAGAGTGTACAGTTAAATCAATAAAAACATAAAACTGGAATATTTTTGGTGTAGTTTTTTGGGGTATCTAAGTACACGTACCAGGGCTTGTGTCACAAGGCTGAGACTTTAAAAACCCCACCCCCTTTTCTCCTAAGAGGCTTAAGCTAAAAGAATCAATGTAATGGCATATGCTACTTTATCACACAATAAATGTGTTATGTAGTGCATCCACTCATGCCATTTAACATACTTTACTATATAATATTTGATGAGTGGTTATTTTTTTTTTAACAGCATTTTACTCTGTTGGTTTATTGCAGTCTTTTCCAAAACACTGTTGCTACAAGCATTTAAGATTTCCATATCTTCAATGTGTATGCAATATCTTGAGTATAATAGTAAGGAGTTTTTTTGCCACCAATTCAACAGCCTAGAAATCAATATGGAGTTTTAAATACATCTGTGGCATCATTGCTTGTATGCATGATGTGCTCCATGTATACAAAAAGGGGTTTTACAAAGGTCACTGGTTGCAATATTTGGAGATACAATGGAAACAAATGAAAGATTTAGAGTTAAATTATTTCTGAGTAGTTTGCTGCAGTAGTTATTTGATGCTGCATTGGAACAGAGCTTTTTCAGCCTCTTAACAGCTGAAAATAGCCAATCCAAATTAAAATGCTAATATGTATGATGCCTTGACAGGCTACATAAAAACAGAGGCCAGACTAAACTAAGAGAATAAAAATCGTTTATATTTATTGAAGGGCCTTCAGGTACATTCAGGGTGGACAAAGCCCACCCAGCGGCTACACCCCAAAATGAAACGACCGATCAGGGGTTTTCACACTTTTATAAGTTTGGTCTGTTTACATATTGGGGGTTAACCTTCCAATTACAGCCTCAGGGAATGAGCCATTTACTCCAAGTTTCCTCCCCGTCAACTCACTTTTCTTTAAATTTCTTGGGGCCTGAGATGGTAAGGTGTTCTTGATTCCCAGGCCTAGAGAGGAATTGTTGTGTCTGACTAAAATGGGAAAGCAGTAGCTAATACTCTATATGGAGTTTAAAGTTATTCACTCAGGAATTGCAGAATTACAAATATATGAGAAATATAAAAACTAAAATCTTAAGGTATGACATGTCATGGGTTGATGAAGTTGAATAAATGCTTCTTGGCCTTGGGAACTTCCATACTGACGGAGAGAACAGGCCTGGGTAGAACAAAACACCATGGAAAGACTAAGAGATCTCTATGGTAAATATTTTCTGTGTTTGTATAGTATCAATTCCATACCATTATAAGTGAACTCTGGCAATCAGGATTTTGCTTATAAGGAGTGATATCTGAATGTCCATATTTTTGTGAAAATACAGCTTTGTGTTTTATATTGCAAGTTGTCTACTCTCTGAGTGCTAAAAAGAAATACACTCTTATTATGGGTACAGATTTAACATGCCATCAATGTAAATAGTCTATCTTCATGCTCTTTATCTTACTTGATTCTGAGCATTATACTTTCATACAGAGGAATACATGGTAAGGGATCCATGAGCTTTGCAGACATGAAGTCTTCACAGAAGAACCAGAACTGCCAGATCTAATTACTATTATGCTTCTGGTCACACAGCAGTGTCACTGAGCTGATTACTGCCAGGCTCTAGGTTATGTAACACTGCAGTGTTAATGGTCAGCATTAATACCTGTTTCTCTTCTTCCTTGCCAGCTCTTCACACTCCTATTCCTTTTCTTTGAGGGAGGTACAGATACATTCAATGTGTCTGCATCAAGAACCTGAAAAATCAAATAAGCTGCTGAGTTGAGGAGATGCCCTGTGTTTTGTCTTGGAGTCTGAGGCTGACGAATTGATTACATTTGTTCCCTTCTAACTTGGCTTTGTCATCCAGCAAATATGATAAAATAAGTGCTGAGTCTGTCATCTGCCTTTGGCTGTTGCTTTCCCTGGCATTCAGTCAGCCTTGCCATGCAGAGCTTCTGGATTGCTTTTGTCCTCCCTGTGGTTCCACCAAAGTCAGTGCTATTATGTCTGGAGGCATTTTCTCTCAGCAAAACAAGTAGTTTGAGGAGCTGTTGACTGTAGCTGCTTGATGCTTTGGAAAAACCACAGTCTAGTCAGTGACTGCACAGTGACTTAAAAATATAAGATACCTTCTATAAACCTTATAAGTACCATTTTAGCTGTTCTTATTTTCCAACTCAAAACAAGCTGAGCTTGTGTTGTAAAACCTTCACTCATCTTCTGGACCTACTTCCTTGGGCCAACAAGTATCACTGGCAGAATTGCTGAATATCTTAGGCCAGCATATACTAATATAAATGTTCAGTGCTTGCTCTATTTACTCTTCTCAATTGTGATGCTCTCCTGGGAAAACATTCATTGGAATATGTTTTACTTATTCTGGAATATGAGCTTTTCTTGGAATAATTCCCTTGATTGCTATTAGACTGTTTATTTTCTGAAAAGAGGAAGGGAAATAACCTTGTTAAGCTTATGTCCTTGTTTCCAGCTCTGACCATGTACTTATCTCATAAATCTCAAGGGTCCTTCCCCAAGCTGTGCAGGGCATATTATAAGGAAAACTTAGGAAAATTTTTCCATTGGACAGTCAACTAACTATAATTACTGTTTTCCCAAAGAAAAAAAAACATCTTTAATACTTCAACTCATATTGTTGATAGTAAGTCACAAAGAAGTACAATCCATATTTGCATATTTGAAATATTTCATCAGGACAAAAACATTTTATAACACCAAATTATTTTATTTAGCAAAACCCAAGAAGTTTCATTTTGGTTTAGAGTTTCTAAACCTTCTAGATTTTGTTTCATGGTAATTTTTGACTGTTTTATTCAGTTTCATTATTCTTTCCAAATGAACATCCTAAGCCCAGACTTCTGTAGGTCTGACTCCAGTTTCTAGAATATGAAAAGGCTGTTTCATGTACATTTCAAGGAAAAATAGCTAGTTGGAGACAACCTCTAAAAGAAGCATCTGATGATCAGCCAGGACTCCTCCAGTCTTCTCCTGGGTAACTCGCTGCTTACTTCACTGGTCTTAATTGGTTCTAGATGGCTAAGAACAAACGTACAGGCAGCAGTGTCTCTGTGAAGGACTGGTGCTTCTCGCAAACAAATCCAGGGGAGCTCAGCTCACTCTGCCTTTTCTAAAAACATCCTAAGGAGGCTGGGATTTCATTCAGTTAGAGCAGACTTAACATCTTCTTGAAGCCATTCCAAGGAGATGATGCAAGCTGTGTGATGCAGTTCCTCAGAGGAGAAAGCAGTTTACTCATAGTACATAATCCACTGCAAACTGAAAAAGCCCACCACTTAACTTGAGAAGACGAGGTATGACGAGTGGTTGTTTTTTAGATCCTGGAAGCTAGCTGGTGAAAAACCTGGAAAATATAAATGATTGGGTTAGGGTAGTTGTGCTTAAGGATGAAAACTTTGTATGGAGTGAGCAACTTGCTATAGGGAGAAAATGTTTTTTCGTTTCATTTCAGAGTTGCCATATGCTGTCTCAGTGGAATGTGCACTGTAATGATGAAATGTTTTCACTTTCATGTGCCAGCAAGGTTTGGAAGAAAGTTTAAATGTATGAAAGAAATGTAAATTCCAGATTGAGATGCAAAGGTATGAAAAAGAGCATTGCTTTTAGGAGTCTGGATTGATCTAACATCGGTTGGTGTCCTGCCATTCACTGTGGAATACTGAAGATTTCTGCATTGAGGATATATTTCTTTAAGGACAACTTTTTACATGAAAATATTGTTTGTCAGAAAAAACAACTCATCGTGGTTTTCTTATTAGCACTGCACTTGAGAAGTGTGTGCAAGGTGAATTACCTACTTGACTTGCAAACAATGAATAATTTAGTGTGAGCCAGGAAGTGAAATAAATCTTCCCAAATACTTTCTGCCTGCCTACAAAATAGACAAAAGGACTGCTTTGGTGATTTAATACTTGCAGCTCTCCCACTGAAATGATCTGTCTATCTGAAATAATTTGTGGTCTTTTATATTATTTAATGAAACCATATTTAAGTACAGGTTTCAAAGCACATTTCAAATATGGATTATGTGTATTTCACAAATGCTGGAAATAAATGTGGAGGACCTTAAGTTTTCTAAAAGGTCATTGTCACGGTTTGGACAGGTGTTTACCAAGAAAGGCGGGAGCCTCCCCTGGAATGAGAAATGTGAACCCCCCTTCCCTCCGAATTAATAATATTTTGAAATTAAGGGGCTCTCAGGCAAAAGATAGGGAATAGGAATGACAGATCTTTACTAAGCATTTATATGAGGTAAACAGGCAACAACTGTAATGGTGACACCAAACCAGAACCAGAGAACCCACTGGCAGCTGCTCTCAGGTGTCAGGCACCTTCCCCTTTGGTGCAGTGATGGTCCCGGCCGGCAGGGGCGCTGTGGCTCCGCTGGGCAGAGCAGGTGCGATGGTTCCCCCGCGGCTGCAGGGGGCGCTGTGGGGCAGCTCGGGGAGCAGACGTCCCAGGGTGGTAGCTGAGATGTGCTGGAAGCTCCGTGGCTCTCTGGAAACCCGAGATGCCTCAGCAAANTGGGGCTCCGGAAGGCCGAGCCGGCGAGCGGGACGGGGCTGTGTCCCAGCCCCCACCAGCTCCACCCCCCGCGGGGTCTCTGTCCCTTCCCGAGAAACCGCAGACAGGGAGGTGCTGCACCCACATGCCCACTGGTCATCCATTGTCCTCCTTAAGTAGCATCATTAGCATTTCTAAATAGGAAAAATTTCTCTAAAAAACATCGACTGTCATATACAGGAAAGCAGAGCAAAAGTAGGAGTAGATCTGAGATCCCCAATCTCTATGATCTGGAAGAAAAAAAATCAACAAAAAGAAGAAGCTGGATTACAACCATTTGTGGTTTTTATAACACCTGGGCAATAAGAAAACTGAGATGAGAACAGTGGGAGAAAAACCTCAAGAGATTAGTGCAGATTCTCTAAAGCCCAAAAGACTTAGACAAAGGACAGTAACATTAAACCATAATTAGTTGGCTGGTGTTTCCACATGCATGATCTGGAGGCACAGAAGAAATTCCTATGTCAGAGGCTATCTAAGCATAAAATAACAATACAATCATATGGAGTCATTTGTCCCTAGGTATAATCCAGTACTAGAGGTCCTGCCTCTGTTCCTGTCCTGTCTTCCCCATGGCTCAGTCCAGCTTTTCCCAGGTATTTCCTTATCCTGGATAAAAGCAGCAGCAGATGGAGAAAACCTCTCTAGCATTAGTAGAGATTTGAGGGAGCAGACTTCATGCTTAGGAGACTTTAACCTAAGTAGCATTTTTTAATTTACTATTTTTATTCTTTGGTGTCCAATGAACAGCTTGCTTTTTGCATAAGCTATGCACAAGTTATTTGATTGAATGTGTTTTAATTCATAAATCTAAAACATACAGGTGCAGTGTTTCCCAGAAGGTAAAATCCAACAGCCCCTTGCCTTTGTAGTTTCAGGTGAAAAGCAGCAGAAATTCAGGGAACTGTGTGTCTTTTTTCTACCTTAGACCTGGTTTGGACTATACTACTGACCCCAAACTTGTGATGATCAGCTGGGGAAGGTATGGTTTATTAGGTATATGTATCAGTGATTTCTTAGCAATTAGAGTTATATAGGTTTTGAAGGGTTTTATTATAATATTTGCTTATGGAAATTGGATGTCTCCTGGATCTCAGCAGATAGGAAACTGTTACTTAGCTCCTAGCAGTTTTCTCTCCCCAGCTGCCAGCAGCGTCATCAAAACCAGGACTCTTCTTAGGTTTGATCTCACCCTGCAACACTGCCTCCAGGCCCAGGTTCTTTTGTCTTTGAGTGCATAACACTCTAATGGAGATGGAAAATGAAATTATAGTTTTTGTCCCCTTTGTGAAGTGATATGAAACTTCTTTTAATATGTTTTGCTTGATTTACTGCCTGCCCAGCCTGACTAGGGGAGCTAATGATTTTGATGAAAGACATGATGAATAATTTGCTTGAGATTTATATGTTGGTTTGGGGTTTTTTTTTTGCCAAGTCCTGCATTAAATTGAGAGGAAACGTATGAGGAGAGAACTTTCTTCAGTTCTGCCTATACTTTTTTTCTTCTGAAGGTTGACAACAGATAAGGTGATTTTTTTTTCTTTTCAGCTCTGTTTTCTATAAAGACCTCAGATAAATTTTTCTGAGCAATAAAGTAGCTTTCAAGGACTGTCTTTTCATGAGATCTCAAGAAAAAAACTAAACAAAATAACCATCTGCTTCCTTCATCCTTGACCAAGCCATGACCTCAGTTACACGCTCATGTAAGGTATGAGCTTATGTTTTCATCCTCTCTAAATGTTGCCTACTTTGGGAATTAATATAAAGGGAACACAAATTGCCCTGGACAGTTTTCATCACCTGTCAGGACCTGTGAAGTTTGAGTTCAATTGGAGGGAGGCTTTGAACAGTGTTTTTCCTTAGAGGGATGGTGTTAAAAACAAGAGACAGATGTTTCTCCAGTTTGCAGCAGTCACAATCTGAAGTAATCTCACTGAAATGAATGGAGTGTATTTACCCTTGGATAAGAAGAGGTGGAACCTGGGTCTTCTCACTTTTGGAGAACTAAATCTTTTGCCAAGAAGCTAGTACCAAATGTTGTTGTTCTACCAAGTGTTGTTCCATTGTAGAGGTTCACCTGATTTTTTCTGCTGTGGTGTTCCTGATTTTAAGTATTCCTGCCTCTTCTATCCTTACTGTTTGTTCCTCTGACACCATTCTCACTGGGTTTTTTTTTTTGTTGAATTTCAGCTGGTGTTGGGAAGAGAATATAATTGCATTTTAAAAAGTTCTTTCTAAACTAGAGCATTACCCAGATCTCATTTACAATTCAGTCCCTGGTGAAATGGAGTGAGATGAAACAAGAGAGAATAACAGTAATAACTGGGTTGACCTTCCCTGAAAGGAAAATGAGGAATGATGAGGGGCCCTACCCAGACAACATGAAGGAAACTTTCAGTCCTTTTCATGGACCCTAGAGGTTTTTTTTCTGGTTTGTTTGGGGATTTGGGGGGTTTTTTGTTTGTTTGTTTGGGTTTTTGGGGGGTTTTTGGTTGGTTGGTTGGGTTTTTTGTTTGTTGGGGGTTTTTTTGTTTCGGGGTTTTTTGGTTTTTTTTTGTTCCGCTTTCCCTATTTTGCAGAACACTACTATTACCCTCAGTCTCATAAAATGATATTTTGAGCCAAGATTACGGCAGTTTCCTCCCTTGTATAATTCTCCTGTATTATTGGCACTGCTTTGTTGTTTGTCATTTTTCTTTGGTGATGGTCATTTCTACAGGTCACCTTGCCCTTAAAGGAAAGGCCCAGAACAAAGGAAGTAATCTCTGATGTCACTGCATTGGTGATGGCTTGCCATATCTATGATTCTGTCATTTAGTATTGGATGTTTTACACTTCTTCAAGCCCAAGACATGGGACTTTGTATCCTGGTGCCAGTCTAGGCATCTCTTCAAATTGCCTTGAAGTCAGTCCTTCTGCTGTAGTAGTTATTTTCCCAAATCTCCCTTTTGTTGCTCTGGGAAGGTACTTTTTGAGTGCTTGCCATAACACAATTCTGTCTTTTTGGAAATGTGAAGAGCCCCCTAAATGGGCATGCAGCAGGCACTGTTAGTATTAATGAGAGACTGGTTGCTTCTCATACTAAAGAAATACATTTTCACAAGGGAATCTTTTCTGTTAAATTTTTATTCTGTCAAAACCATAAGATGAATTTGGTCTCAAAGTCTGGACACAGAGAGTGATGTCCATAGAATTTGCACACATCAATTTTGATTGCCTGCAATGGGAACCCTGAGCAAATGATTTTCTTCCATGATTTGCTAAACATTTGTCTCATTGGAAATAAACTAGGAAGAGAAAGAAGTAAGCAATGAAGACAGCATTTTACAGGAGTCTGCGGAAATCTTTGGTGATAGACTAAACCCTAAATAGGCTTTTGCTTTTCTCAGTCCTTTGAGGTATGAGCTCCTTTCAATGAGTGTGAATAGGGAAGTGCTGGAAGATATTAATGCAAGTTATGTATGTGCACTGAGAGCAAAATATACCCCAAAGTCTAATTATTTTATGCTAATAACTGAACTGAAAAGATACGTCCTCATTCCTGGCCAAAACCAGCAACAATTGGTTGAAAGAATTTTCAGCAGGATGATGATTTTATCACTTCATTTAAACCAGCCTCTGCTCTGACCCGATGGGAACTAGGAAAAATTCTCTGGTACCAAAATCCCTGCTAGTGCACATGCAACCGCAATTAATAATGAGTTTTGTATTCTTCAGGAGCCATTTTTCATTGCTCTAGGCAGTGGATAAATAGAGGGGCTTGTGACAATTCCAACCACTTGGATGACCTGGTCCCTTGAAATCAAGGCAGAAACCCCCTAGCCTCTAAGATTTTTGAGAATGATTTTATTTGTGCAGATGTACTTTAGAGAGAGTCTTGGCCAGCAGTCTGTGGAAGAGGGTGCTGGAAAACATGGGCAAGGATTTAAAAAGCCTCTCCGCTAAAACTGGGTGTTGAGAAAACTCATAAAGAATATTCGGACCACACTTCTGTGCCTTAGTATCAAAGAATGGTTGGAGTTGGAAGGTACTTTAAAGACCATCTAGTTCCAAACCCCTTGCCCTGGGCAGGGACACCTTCTAGTAGACCAGGTTGCTCAAAGCCCCATCCAGCCTGGCTTTGAACACTTCCAGGCATGGGGATGCCTTGTACTGCCTTGTCTCTGTGTTGTCACTGAGGAAAATTTCCTCTGGCATAAACTCTGTACATATTAATACTTGTCTCAGTTTAACGTATTTTTCCTTCTCTGTGGGTTCTGTTATGCTTGGGCCAGCCCTGTGTGTCTCTCCCCGCATTGTTGACCTCATCACTGCACTGTGTTAGCTCTCCTGCCTACAGTTTTATACAGGATGTGATCCCTTTGCCAAGTCACTCATCATCTCGTGCCTCTCTTGTCAAGAAACAACTGTAGGCTTTTGCTGACGGGATATGGGTTCAATATGCTGCTCAAGCTGAGCACTGGACAGTTCAGGAGTTCAGGTGCAGAATGGTGTTGTTCTGCCAATTGATGGCAGCCAGATTCTAGGACAAGGTGGGAAAAGTGCCCTGATGTGGATATCCCTGCCTTGGTGCTGGGCACCAAGCAAGCTCCGCAACTGCACTCTGCAGACTCCAAGGCTGGAACTGAAAGAGAATATTTGACAATTAAAAGACAGGATTCTGATGTACATGTCTTGACAAGGGTCAAGCACAATCCTGTGAAAGTATCAAAATAAAAACTAGTTTGGATAAAGGCCAGAACAGTAGGACTCTGGCTGTTTCTTCCCTTTTTGCAAACCATTTTTTCCTACTTTTCCTCTTACAAAAGAAATTGTTCTTTAGAAATTGTTCTGTTTTGATGCTTTCTGTGTGGCAGATGGCCTGTCCCTGGCAGCTACTAACCCAGTGCTATATATAAACCTCTGCTGATTTTATTAATGTGGTTTGTGATGGGGATCCATAAACCTCTGAATCTAGCAACTGAAAAAGTGCAGTTGCAACCTGCACAGCTCAATCAATATAAATCATCAGTAGCTTCCTACTGAGCCAGGAAAGGCATGCATGGGAGCAAGTTCCTGTGTCTCTTCTATCTCATGTATCTCATAGTAATAAAGTAGCTGTGAACAACTGCTCTGCTTTCAGTTGCATGAGCATGTCAGCAGGAGCATAATTGCAGTTTTCCCTCTGTCAAAAGACTGACTGGCTTCTGTTTTGTGTCTGACTTCAAGTTATGAAATTTCCTCAGAGAAGACATTATGCAGCCCATGTATTATCCACTAGACAGCACTTTAGGAAAATCAGTGGTTTGCAATTCTTTATCTCATTTCCACTGTGATAGCAACAAAGCTCTGAAGGTGTTACAAATGGACAAGAAAGGCTCACTAGCATATCACTACCACTCACGTGAACATTGAAGCTTAGGTATTACAGGTTTGAAATATTAGAATAAGCTTAGACTTCTTTGGCAATTGTTGCTATACTGCTCCAGGCAGGCAGCTTTGTAAAAATACCCTTTGTTCTTCCTTAAAGCTAAATGGCTCTTCTGCACATGTCATTACCACCTGGTTGGGAGGTGTTGACAGCAGTGGGCTGTAATCCCTGCTAGCAACCTGTCAGCATGGTGCAATGGGGACCTGAGTCAGAGCAGGGACTGCAGGAGCTGCTGGAGGAGGAGTATGTGGCTGTCTGTGGTGTCCTTCTGTCCTCTGCAGAGGTGCTCCTTTTCATGGTAGCCAAAACACCTTTTCTCAGCTTCAAACTGCATCATTTGCTCACAGTGCAAGAAAAGCAGAAAAAGGAAAAATTGTATTGAGGAATTACAGCACAGAAGAGGTTATAAACGAGAAGAATTACATTCTGCAGGGCACTCTGAGGGTTGCAGCCAGGAAAACACTATTAAAAGGCACTTGGTGCACTTTCTGAAACCAGTTTTGAGAAAGCCCAGATTCTGCATGGTGGAGCCATGCATACTTCACTGTCACTTCCTGACTCCAAGTTTGAGGACCCACAGTAGTTTTAAATATTACTTTTAATTCAGACTTTCTTAAATTAATTTAAATCAGATTTATTTTTAGCTTAATTCATGCACTGCATGTAGGACAGCAGCACTGACACTAGTCTGCCTGCCTTTCCTCCCAGAGGTGTGATACCATTTTTATTCTGGGAAACTGCTCTTCAGGTGAGATTGTGGCAACAATTTTATGTGAAAGTATTTCACTAGCTCTGGATCCAGTGGGGCCCAACTGCTCAGAAGGAGCAGAGGAAGCTGAAGTAAACTTTTACTCTAAGCTCTACAGCACAAGGGAAGTCCCCAACAGCACCTGCCATGGTTACCATGACTGAGTCCTGTTCATTTGGTTTGGGGGTCAGCAATATGAAAACATCTGGGTTTTTGACTTGGAAGGGGTTTAGAAATGGAGTACAGGTGAAGAGCAAAATAAATTACATAAAGTACAGGGCAAGAAGTGGCTCTTCAATGAGTGGGACATTATGGTGGATTTCCCATAACATGGAAACAGGGTAGTCCATGCCAGTAATTCCGTGAGAGAAAATGCATATTATAATTTTCCAAGCAGATGTTTCAAGATGAGTGATGAGCTATTTAGATGAAATTTGAGTGGGAAGGAGGCTGTGGAGAATGAAGTGGAAGTACGATGAGTTATAGTGTCGTCGCTTTTGAGAGAAAATTTTTCCCATTAAAAAAAAAAATACTCCTAAGAAATGCTAATAGTTAATACTTAAGGAGAACAATAGAAGTGGCTAAGCCCAGAGGGCATCTGGATTGCAGCACCTCTCTGTCTGGGCACTGGTAGCTCCCACTGGGCAGGGCAGGTGCGATGGTTCCCCCACGGCTGCAGGGGGCGCTGTGGGGCAGCTCGGGGAGCAGACGCCAATGGCGGCTCGACCCGCAGCAATCCCGGGGTGATGGACGAGACACGCTGGAACGGCTGTAGCTGGGAATCTGGGACGCCTTAGCAGGCAAGGTGGGGGTGCGGGGGGGCTGGTGCAAGCGGGAACTCGGAGCGGTGCTGAAGAAGTGGCGGGGGCCAAGGCAGTGGCAACACCAGCACGGGCCGGTCGGGGCTG